>JXCR01133767.1:705438-748433 GCA_002079205.1 Phalaenopsis hybrid cultivar
AATATATAGATTACATGTTTCTTTAGTTATGCATGTATATTTGCATAGGTAAATAAACATGTGGTATGTTATGTATATTGCATAATTTATCTATAATTTTTCAACTAAGCTTAATATTAGTGACCAAATTTTGTTTATTTTACAAGTAAATGAGCCAAATACAAGTACACAAAATTTGCCTCATTATTTATTTGGTATATATATGTTACACAAAAAATACCAACACGAATCTTAAAAAAGAATGAAGAACCAAGATGAAACTTTCGAGGTAAACAATCAGCAGAGGGTTCAAGGCCGATCATGAAATTGCATCTCCAAACCCGATATAGGTTCAAGTTATGGATATTGTTCCCCGCTCGGTAGCAACAACACCCGTCGAAAACGAGGCGTAAATCATCCCAGTAGCGAGTCTTGTCGGATACCACACATATATTGCTACAAGATCCACTTAAGATCTTGCAAGATTGGGAGATTCGATCGAGGTGACGAACCAATCAAACAGGCGAGACAAGAGCTGTGTGAGACTTGAGCCAAAAGGAAAATGAGCCACAACTCACTCAACGGAAAAAAGTCGACTGACCGGCACCACGTTCGGACCGAAGGACCACTTTACGACCGATCACTCGGGTCGACCGTGCCAAAAGACGCCTAGCAAAGTTTTCATGTTGTCGACCACCTCAATCGACCAAGCATACTTCATAGGGCACAAATGACACCCGACTGGTTGCCTCAATTGGCCGACTTTAAGCTAGCCAACCAGCCAATTACCGTCAATGTTAAAATTCAAATTGTAATGCAACTATGACATTAAATCTATACAATCAATTTGAATCTTAAGAGCATTAAGAAAGGTTTCCATAACCGTTTCTTCCTTTTTGTAATTGTACAAAATACATCTCTATTAATACGGGATAAAAAATATGAATAAAGAGACCCTCTCACTTTCCTTCAAGAAATTCCAGACTTATTATTCTACCATTTGTCCCTTCTCCTCTTCACTCGGACTCTCGGGGCGTGATTCACAGAGTACAAATTAGGATCCAACAAAATATATAATTTTATAAGAATTTATAATTTATTTTCAATTNCTCGATTTGTTTGTTGACATCCGTGAAGTAAGAACCCTTAGACTGGAAAAATTATTTCATACGGATACTGTATGGATACATCTACCGTTCATCATAACAAATATTTTTTTTAAAATTTAAAATAGGGTCCACCGTCATACATTTTTGTTGCGATGGACGGTGAAGATCAGACACAGTATGCATCTCTGCATATGATATTCGTATGGAATAATTTTTTCTCACGATGGGGGTTCGAATCCCTTACTGACGACATTACCTTAAGGAGGGTGGTACTTGTAGTTGTTGAGATCTAGATATACACCGGTTGATGTGGTATATAGATATATATATATATATATAGATCAAACAGGAGAACGATCGACGAAGCGAAAAAGTAGAACGAGATAAATGACACCAGAAAAGAACAACACAGAATAACACACAGATTTACGTGGTTCGACAAATTGCTTTTGTCCACAAAATTGGAGAGGATTTTACTACTTGAGGAATTTACACCAGTCGATCACATCGATTTACAAGAGGAATATCTCACTCTTCGTTGCACTCTCTCTTCTTCTCTCTTTGTTCTTCTCTCTCTATACTGAGATACACCGAAGAAAACTCTACACCGAGATACACCGAAGAAGATAAACTTACAAGAGAAATAAACCAAATTTCTCTTCTGCCACAAGCCACCAAAAAGAAGCCTAGGGAGAACAATATTCTTCTTCTTCCTTCTTCTTCTTTCTGCAGCAAGGAATTGCTCCTTGCACTTCTCTTCCTCTACCCCGAGGAAACCTTTCTCTATCCCGAGGAAACCGAAGAAGAACTCAAAGCGTGACTATGAAACTCAAGGAGAGTCATCCGAAGCTTTTATCACTAACAGGAGGAAGCGAAGAGATGCTTCATTTCTCAAAAGAGGAAGACGAGAGTGGTTATTTGTAAAGAGGTGTGACTCTTCAAAGCAAAGTAACCGCCCAAGCATAGTGGACCAGGCTCCACCGTTTCTAACAATTCTCCCACTTGGAGATCGGTACACAGACCGCAACATCTCCTTCCTCAAACTGATATCCTCCACTGGCAGCGTCGCCTTTTCTTCAACATGTATCCTCCACCTCTGCAATTTAATGCCTCTATCTTCATTCCAGAATACCAACTGAAGTTATGCACAACTTCAGTTTCTCAAGAGTAACACCCTCGGTTAATATATCAGTATACTCCACATAACTTTGCACCTCCAAGCTATTTTTTGGGTCACTCTTGTCTCTTCTTACAACTCTCACTGCAAGGGCAACATTTTGTCTCTGCTGAAAGCCTTTTTCAACAAGTCTAGTCTTTTACCTCTTACTAACATCACTCTCAGTCTTCACCTGATACACCCACTTGTTGTGCAATGCATTATTCCTTTGTGGAAGTTTTGCCAGCTCCCACTTGCTCGAACGTTCATCTTGCAAGATTTTTTCATAGCTCTGTGACTCTTCAACATTTGTTTGTGTAACAATAGGAATGGGTGCCCCGGACCCACTTTCCTCTTCACTTCTATCACTTCCCTACATTATGGCCTCTGGTACATTTCTTACCACATTCAAAGCCCCTGAATCCAATATCAAGTCTTCAACGGAACTATGAACTACCAACAATAGTGTATCTTGTGATTCTTAAGATACCACATTTTAGCCATCATTTTCTATCTTCTTAGGATTTCTGCAGTTCTTCTTTATGTGGTCAGTCTTGCCAATATTCCAACAAGTTGTATGTTTGCTCAACTTTGATTTTGATCTCCCTATACTTGTGTTCCTGTCATGTTATCTCCCTCTGAAATCAACATTCAGTGTCGAACTCGAACCTGAGATCTCATCATAATCTTTCCTGCAAACTTCCTCAGCCAAAATCAAATCACGAATATCATTGTATTTCAATTTTGATTTACCTGCAGAACTGCTAACTACTATCCTCACGACGTCCCAACTATCTGACAATGAAGCCAACAAGATTTGTGCACATATCTCATCATCAAAATCAATTTCCACTAACGACAATTGATTTGTGATAGTAATGAAAAAATTCATGTGTTGATTAACAAAAACACATTCTGTTATCTTCAAATTGAATAACTTCTTCATCAAGTGCACCTTGTTTTTCGTTGATGACTTTTCATACATACCTGATAAGGCTGTCATGAGATATAGAGTTGTCTTTTCCTTGAAAATGATGTGTGCAACGGACTTCGATAGGGCCAATCGAATAACCGTCAGATCCAACAAATTCCATTCAGTCCCATCCATTCTTTCAGGTTTTTTCTCCAATAATAGAAGATGAAGTTTCTTCCCATAAAGATTATTCTTTATCTGCATCATCCAATAACCAAAATATGTGTCATCAAATTTCTTGATCCTTGAAACCTTCACTTCATCTGCAGCCATCATTCTTCCTCAGATCCGAACAAAGCTCTGACATCAGTTGTTGTTGTTGGATCTAGATATATATCAGTTGATGTGGTATATATATAAATTAAACAGGAGAACGATCAATGAAGCGAAAAAATAGAATGAGAAAAATCACATCAGAAAAGAACAACACAGCGGAACACACAAATTTACATGTTTCGACAAATTCCCTACGTCCACGGAGTTACAGAAGATTTTAATATTTGAGGAATTTAAATCAGTCGATCACCTCGAATTACAAGAGGAATCTCTCACTCTTCGTTGTTCTCTCTCTTCTTCTCTCTCTGTTCTTCTCTCTCTATACCGAGATACACCGAAGAAAACTCTACACCGAGATACACCAAAGAAGATAAACTTACAAGAGAAATAAACTCAATTTCTCTTCTGCCACAAACCACCAAGAAGAAGTCTAGGGAGAACAATCTTCTTCTTCTTCCTTCTGCCGCAATGAACTGCTCCTCCTTGCACTTCTCTTCCTCTGCCTCGTGGAAACATTCCTCTATCCCGAGGAAACCGAAGAAGAAGTCAAAGCGTGACTGATAAACTCAAGGAGGGTCATCCGAAGCTTTTATCATGAACAGGAGGGAGCGAAGAGGTGTTTCACTTCACAAAAGAGGAAGACGAGAGTTGTTATTTGTGAAGAAGTGTGACTCTCCAACGTAAAGTAACCGCCCAAGCATAGTGGATCGGGCTTCACCGTTTCTAACAGTACTTGAACTATAGACACATTAGAGATACTTGAAGGCTCCACTAATAGCCCGATTAATACTCTAGCCATTCCTTCTTTATATATGTGTGTGTCTGTGTCTGTGTCTGTGTCTATATATATATATATANTATAAATCCTATTGGTTAGTAACCCCCTTGATGGATGGTGGATAAATAGAGCATGAGTTTGAGAATGGGTCCTCTCTCAACCCAACACACCTCGTACATTTCTCTCCATCAGAAAGTACAGAAAGTTTTAAGGGATTAGAGAGAGAAACTCTATCTCTTCAAGATCAAATTTGTTCATCATGAATACAGGTATGCGTCGCTTTATTTTACATAATAAAAATCATGAATTTAAAAGATCTTGGCTATTATGTACTTTTCTTTTGTAATTTGTGTATAAAGTTGAAACATGAATTTTCTAACAATCTCTTCATATATACCAGCAATTCTCTCTCATCTGTCATGAATTTCAGGACGTTTTTTTGAGTAATTAATATTCATAGCTTTATAAAAACTCCATTAAAACTCCAATTTCAGCAAACTTACTGTCAAACTGAGCGGCTCGATGAGAAAAACTCAATATTACCAAAATTTATCCAATTCAAGTCAAATCAAGCTCAAATCAAGTTATTAAACCACACTTGAAAGATTTTCAGACATATTTAAAAAGTTAACTGAATGTCGAATTTAGCAAACATATAGTTGAATCAAGTGTTTCAACAAAACAACCCGAGATTGCCCAATTCTGATACTGATAAGACACTAAAATGTTCATCAAACTTTGTTTGATCGAAATAATCTCTCTAGACAGTATGATCAAAGTGGTTCATATTTCTGCATTAATTGCATCCATTACACTATAAATGTAGTCAAACCCCTCTCATGAGGAGGGAGCTTAAATCTTGAGAGATTATAGCTTTGAGAACCTGAAGTCCAACACCACCCATGTCATCATTGATTGTCGTCAACCGCCGTCGACCACCGCCAACCGTCGTCGACACCCGTCGATTATTGTCGACCACCGTTGACCACCATCAATCACCATCAATCCCCATAAACCACCAACGACCGGACGCCGTCGGTTGACGTTGTAACTTGGAAAACCTAATAACAAATTCTCGTCTATGGGACAAATAGTCTCTGTAATCATTAACATTTAGTGTATTTTTAGAACTAGGCCAAACCCCGTGATTTTTTTCTTTTAAGGGGTTTTTTCGTATAAAATTTTTTGATGGCATTACTCTAACGTCGCGAATTTATTTTTACCTGAGTGTGTGTTGAATTCTCATGCAACATTAAAACTATAATCTATTATAATTTTCTAGCACGCATCACCATCCAATTCTTGTATATATACATATCCAACACCTAAATTTTGCTTTTTTAAGTTTATATTGATGACATCTAAAATACGATCGTTATAACTTTTAAAAAGAGAAATACACCTTTCATGCATATGTAAAAATTGATAAATATGCAAACTTTGAAGTTTAGTCCTTAGACATGTAAATGCATATGAATTTTAGGTATTTAGTTGTATGCATGCAAAACTTCCTTTTAACTGATTAATTTTTTAATTCATTGGATTTTAAGATAATATTAAATTAATTTATTTATTAATTTGGACAAATATTAATGAAGCTTAGTTTGACTTTGTTAATAGCATCGTTGTTCATGCACAGGCCAACAATTCTTTTTACCGACTAACCTAAAGCCAAGCCTCCGGCGATGGACTACAAACCTTACGTTCCGGCAGTTCCGCCGGAATCCTGTGCACCTCCCACCTTCTCTTACCAGCCTCCGCCACCAGGGGTCGCCATTGATCCTGCACCGCCTCCTTCGATCGGTGAGGAGGCCCATGCCGCTGAGTTTATGGTCGCTGGCATGAGCGCTGAAGATGCTGCGTTGTGGAGACGCGGCCTTGTTTGGGTAATAAGCTGTTCCTCTTTGGTTAATTGAGTCCATGAAGAGAATTCGTGATGGGAGAGTCGGTTATTAGCTTATTTTATTCGGCCATTAGGCTTTCTGCTTGTTTCATTAGGGTTTGCGCTAGCTCTAGGGGTCTTTGATGTTGGAAGATATGTTTGTAAGTCGAGCAATTTTTTTTCCGGGAGCACTGTTTTCTGTTCGTTCTTTGGTATTATTACATTATCGTTGCTATTGATGATTTTGTTTCCACGAATTTGAACTCCCTTTGTTGTTCCCGGCCCTAGACGCTGTACCCATGCACTGTGATTATTTCAGTCTGGAAAAGAAGCAAAATATAAGAGTAATGTGAGCTTAGGAATAGCGTGTAACACACATACACACATAATATTCATAGTAGATATAAATAAATATGTACAAATCGTTAAATAATTTATTAGAACTCCTTAAATTTTTTTTTTCATCTAGGAAGGTCTATGTCATCGCCACCATGCTCTCTCCAAGCACCCCTCTGTAATTAAATTCTCTTCTAGTGGAGACTGCATTGACCATGGGTTTCCATTTTCTCATAATGATGTCAATTCATTAGGCTTATGTAGCTTACGAGTTTCCCCCTAAGCTATGGACTACCTAAATTTTCTTAGATGGTTTGTTACCTACTTGAAATGTCATCACGAGAGGAAATAGGGTGTCACAGTTGAAGAACGATCTATAGAGGCTTTGGAGCTCTTTGAACCAAGTAGAGTAGCCGGAGACCGTTAGCTAAGTTGCCACCATAATAAAAAAATTTTAGATGGTTTGCAAGGATGAGAATTTAGCTTGATGATCATCAATCGTTCAAAATCGATTTGACTTTTAGCTCAGATGGAGATCGACTCAAAGCAAGTGAGTCCAAAGCAAGGATTGAACTTTATTTCGAGCCACTTTCCAGCTATATGTGGATTGGCTCTTTTTTTATTTATACTTACTTTTGTTTAGTGAAATGCCAAATAAAAATTTAGATTGCACAGTGTTAGGTCAGGTTGGCGTGTAATCAGTATGGCTTAGGATGGAGGATATTAGATATGTCAAAGTTTTCTTTTTTTTCTTTTTTTTTTTTGCCTTTTTTTTTGCCTTTTTTTTAAAGCCTTGATCTATATTCAATGGTGGAGATGCTCCCCAATTCAACAAATACTTCTAAAAGCCCCCGCCGCTCATTCAACTGTCTTGACTTTTTTACCTACTCTAATGCTTGATGCTTCGTATCTTCTTCTAGGCTTTCGGGCTTCGATATTATTGGTTGTAAGCCTGATTTTCTCCTAACACCCAATTTCCCTCTCTTTTTTTTTCTTCACTATTTTTTGCATTAACTATAGACCTTGATTTTTTAGCCCACTTTATTTATGATTTTGTCGTTGATTTGGTCGCGACCCATGAAAATTTATTAGCTAAAGTTAAAGTTTGATATTGACAATTCATACTAGTATTTGAAATGCTATTTCAGAAATTTTTTCTTATTTTTCTTAAAATGTAAAGTTGTAAAATCCTTTTGTACTATCTGTAACTAAAAGCATAGTCTGTAATTTTAAATTTTTTGCATTGTATAATTAATTTAAAATGTAAAGCTGAAATTAAATTTTATTCAGTATTTTTGAGCTGGCTCAATTAAAATGAGCCAGTTTTTTTTAATTTTTGAGCTAGATTTGATAAAGCAGCTTCATTTATGCCGAGCCAACTCATTTTGATTTCGAACAAGATCGAGCTTGATTAAATATCAGAATGAGTTGGCTTAAAATAAAATCTATTGAAACATGATCCAATCTCAAGTCGTGAGCTAAACTTAGGGGATTATTTTGAGTTGAGCATGAATTGGCTCAAAAGTGGTTTGTCACCGCCCTGACTTCGCGTCTTCATGCATTGCCACTCTCTCTTGTCAGTGATAGGAGTTTAGAAGGCGTCGGGGGTCTTCATGGGTTTTGGGGATTCCTAAGGTTCACGTAGGGCTCTAAATATGCAGTAAGAGGTAAAAAGTTCTAAATTGAGAAGGTTGATTTAATATCGTTGGCGCTATTTTGCATTGTTTGCAATTGAAGACGAACTATGGAGGCTTTGGAGAGTCTCTTTGATCCAAGTAGACTTAACCTATGGCCATTAGCTAAGGCTCTACCCTATTAGAATCGAGAGCTTGCCATCTTTGTTCTCCATACATTGCTACTTTTTCTTCTTGGTCAAAGCATGCTATGAGGCATCGGGGATCTTCACGAGTTATTGAGATTCTTAGGGGATGTTTGGTTGCAAGTAAGATTTAGCATTAGTAGGATTTATTAAATTCATAAATTGTAAGCGTGTTCAATCCGCTCTCCGCTGAATTTATTAAATCTCGATGTAAGCTATATAAAAAAAAACATTTGGGACCTTAAATTCGAAAATTCATAAAACTATGGAACTCATGCATGTTTTTGCTTGCCGGACCTTATAAATTCAGTGATAAATCCTATTAAAAGGCCCTACCAAACACCCTGGTGAGCCCCCAATACATAGCATGAGTCGAATAGTTTTAAACTAAGAATATCTATCTATTATTGTTGGTGCTGCTGCAAGCCTTCTGCTCATGACCCACCTTGGGTGGTAGTTGAATCTGAACCTTAACTTCATGGCTTCATATTGCATCGAAGTAAAGAGAATCTAATTTTAAAATTATTATAGTACTAAACCAAAATATTAGCATCATTTGGCCATATCATTATTTTTTGACATTGCATTTAGCTTTGCCATTCTATGTCATCAACAATTAATATATTGACAAATTTAATACAGAATTTAATTTAGCTTAAGAAGGGGCTAAATGAGTAATTTTGTTGGCAAAGTTCCCTTTTCAATCCCTTCTTAACCCCTAACCAATGCATGAAGACGAACACGAGTCATTGAATTAGGATATAATGATCATGTTTTATCCCTTAAAAACCTAGAATTATTTTCTGGTGAAACAGGACGGGTTAGATTATTTGCTTTAAAAAAAGCATATGAGATTCTGGCCATTGATCTTGGACGAACGATTTATTTTTTCTCCAATGATCGAATTTTGAGCTTTGGATTAAAGTTCAGTGGTCTTCAACCTTAGGTAAGGTTAAGTTAACCCTCTTAGTTTAAAGCTTCTCCAACAACCTATTCTTATATATATTAAAAGCTTAGAGAACTTCGTATACTTAGCACACAATTTTTAAGCTTTTACATATTTAACACCTTAAGTTTGATTTTTACGTTTATAAGACTGGTATCGTAAACCTATGCATGAAATGTTTTATTCCATTTTAAAATTATTAATAATAGTAGTTTTTTTATGCAATGTGTTTTTCGTTCTTTTAAGTGAACTTTTGAAGTCGTCGGTTTGTCTTATTGTCGTCGTATAATTCTCTTTCCAAATAAGTTTTTTTTTTAAATCATAAAGATGATTCAAATAAGAGAGGGATCAAAAAGAAAGAAGGTAAGATGAAAATAGACAAACGTGGAGAAATTTAATAAGGCGACCTTCGTGCAATAGCGCAAAAGGGCACTTCCGAAACAAGATTAGGTCTAAAATGTCTTGGAAGCATATCCNCATGAGTTTTTCGTTCTTTTAAGTGAACTTTTGAAGTCGTCAGTTTGTCTTATTGTCGTCGTATAATTCTCTTTCCAAATAAGTTTTTTTTTTGAATCATAAAGATGATTCAAATAAGAGAGGGATCAAAAAGAAAGAAGGTATGATGAAAATAGACAAACAATTTAAAAAGAACGTGGAGAAATTTAATAAGGTGACCTTTGTGCAATAGCGCAAAAGGGCACTTCCGAAACAAGATTTGGTCTAAAATGTCTTGGAAGCATATCCATGAAAAAAACCCTATGGAAGCAACTCACAATCAGAGAATTCAATTTTTGTGCTTGTTCTTGGTCAATAGCAGCTCCCAAAAGAAATATATTCCTTTGTTTAATTACATCTTGGGGCATGCCTAAGAATAATTTCGATAAAAAGGGTTTTGCTTACAATATTTATGATATCCGGTTATTTAGGAAACCAAATGATTTTCATCATCTCAAGCAGGAGAATTCTGATGCTTTCGATGTTCATATTGGGCCATAGGGCAGAGGGTGAATCACCGTATCCACTACAATAGGCGGCTTCTAAGCATGCAGGACCCACGAGACGATACCAATGATTTTTCAAAGGAATCGACAAGGCTCAAAAGAGATGTCAACGGAAAGGGGAGTGATCTCTAATCAAGTAGAGGTAGTTAGGTTAGGATACTATAGATTCGTCATCCCAAACTTTGAAGACCCTAAGTCTACCTAATCGTGAAGGTAATCAACCCAATTCAACCAGGGACCTCTTGTCATTAATCCATGAATTGCATCGTCCAATGGAGTCTCAGTAGCTCTAAGATCAGAGAAAAGAGACTTCTAATTCCTGAGTCTGTAAGAGCTAGAATAGGTAAATGTGAGACTTATACTCGTCAATTAATTGACAAAGTTGTTGTTGGAGTGNGTGAATCTGTAAGAGCTAGAATAGGTAAATGTGAGACTTGTACTCGTCAATTAATTGACGAAGTTGTTGTTGGAGTGAAAAGAGAAAAGGGGTACGGTTACAGAGCTACAACCGTCCCACAAATGACTTATTCTCTATCTGGGTCGTGAATGCCTCTAACACCCTATTCATGCTAGACAACCTCCTAGGTAAAAATTTAGGCTTGGCTTGTCGATTGAAGGTGCACGGGGTTTCTTCTCGGGACATGCAGAATGATGCAGTTATTTGCAGTTAAATTTAAATGTGGATGCTCTATTAAGGATGATTTAAGTGATTTTCATGGCTTCGACACATATGTGCAAATATTTTGGACTGTCGTTGGCTCCCATGAGGGTGGCGCTTAGGCGCCACACCTTAAAAGCCACCCCTTAAAAAAATTCAATTTTTTTTGGTCTATTTTCCCCTTCTTTGCCGAAGCTTTACACGGAGGATTTTTACGGATCTCCGGACTTCCAGAAGATATCCGGGNGGGTGGCGCTTAGGCGCCACACCTTAAAAGCCACCCCTTAAAAAAATTCAATTTTTTTGGTCTTTTTTCCCCTTCTTTGCCGAAGCTTTACACGGAGGATTTTTACGGATCTCCGGACTTCCAGAAGATATCCGGGAACAAAAATAAACTCTCATAAATTGGGGTGGACGTCGGGGGTGCAACATTGGACGAAAATTGTCGCCCAGGGCCAAGTATGGCTTGAACGGCCGAAACTAAGTTTTACCCCCGGATGTCTGTAGAAAGGTTTTTGCTAATCCGGAAGCTGCGGGAATTCATGTATAGTTAAAATACTACCTCGTAACTCACAAATGAAGTTTCTAGAGTTTTTGATTTGAGAATTTGAGTGCCGACAGACGCTCTAGAACCCCGCGCAGGTGGGTTTTTCTAAACAATTTTCTCAAATTACGCGTGGGAGAGTTTAATGATTGTCCTCGACCGTGAGAGGATCCAAATAGACGGAGTATGGTCTATAANATAACTCACAAATGAAGATTCCAGAGTTTTTGATTTGGGAATTTGAGTGCCGACAGGCGCTCTAGAACCCCGCGCAAGTGGGTTTTTCTAAACAATTTTCTCACATTACGCGTGGGAGAGTTTAATGATTGTCCTCGACCGTGAGAGGATCCAAATAGACGGAGTATGGTCTATAAGCACCATAATGGACATTAAATGTGTCTTATGTCAGAATTAACATCACCTCATGGGATTCTCTCAGGTATGGTTGAATCAGTACTAATCCTGATTACGTGCTCGAGACACGTACGAGGAAGTCCTATTGGATGTCTTGGACTACGGGAGACTGAACACAATCTTGTATCATTCAAGTGAACGTCCTCGCATGTGACATCAAAAATTGTTGTCAACACAATTTGAAAGATTTTTTAGTGTAATGCATGTAAATAAGAAAGTTTAGGTGTTAAATATGTAATTGCATAAAAGTGTGTGGCATGCATGCAAATGCCACAAAAATTTAATGACACATCCATCTTGTTTGATGTTTGTAATCACTGCTTGAGCATTCTTTATCATTCAATTCACCATCAAATTTAGAAATGATTATTACATACCACAAGAATTTTAATTGTAAAATAAAAAAAAATATTCTATAAATTGTTAAATGGTAGAAAGTCCTATTTTTATGAGGAATTTGATGTTTTCAAGTTTAAATAANATTTATCATTCAATTCACCATCAAATTTAGAAATGATTATTACATACCACAAGAATTTTAATTGTAAAATAAAAAAAAATATTCTATAAATTGTTAAATGGTAGAAAGTCCTATTTTTATGAGGAATTTGATGTTTTCAAGTTTAAATAATCTGGATTTAAATTTCCATACTTTTATTTTAATTTTGTCATTTGTGCATAAAAGTTAAATTTAATTTTTTTGGTTTGAGCTAAATTATTCTTAGAAATTTAAAAAAGTGTATTACTTATCTCATAATGTTCTTGGTTATCTCAAACTCTTTGAACCTTGGTGCTCAATTTTGGTTAGTTAGATGTAACCTCAGTTGTTATTTGACTAGCAAAATAGGCCAGATTTTGATAAATTCCATAATAATTAAATATTTATATAAATGTTNGAAAGTTAAATTTAATTTTTTTGGTTTGATCTAAATTATTCTTAGAAATTTAAAAAATTGTATTACTTATCTCATAATGTTCTTGGTTATCTCAAAACTCTTTGAACCTTGGTGCTCAATTTTGGTTAGTTAGATGTAACCTNAAATTTTTTTGGTTTGATCTAAATTATTCTTAGAAATTTAAAAAAGTGTATTACTTAGCTCATAATGTTCTTGGTTATCTCAAAACTCTTTGAACCTTGGTGCTCAATTTTGGTTAGTTAGATGTAACCCCTGTTGTTATTTGACTAGCAAAATAGGCCAGATTTTGATAAATTCCATAATAATTAAATATTTATATAAATGTTTAATATTGATGGAGTGTCTTTCACGGTTAGGGAGCAAATATGGAAACTCAATAGTACGTCAAAATATTAGGGTCCTCTTGGAACTTACTATATATATATATATATATATATATATATATATATATATATATATATATATATATATATATATATATATATATATATATATATATATATATNGTAACCCAATTTTGTGCTTTACCTAGATATTTAACCATACCTTTGTACAAGTCCTTGAAGGCAATTGCAAAGTCCCATTAAACAGAATCTGTGCCTTTTTGCCTTGGAGTTGTAAATTTCACAAATATTGTTCAACTGGTATGAAACTAGCTTGTCTATCATGCCAGTTTCAGTCTTTCTATGGATGAAAGATCCAATCTTAGACTAAGGTTCTAGTCTTGATGATACAAAGCCAACAAATACAATCACCGTGCTATTCTACCATTCCTGAAAAATTTTGTGCCAACTCCCATTCTATGAAGCCAATTCATCCTAGAAACTAGCTCACTTGCTATTAAGTCTAATCAAATCTTTATCCAACTTCCATGCTATTAGGTTTATAAAAGCCAAGCCAAGTTCCATGCTACAAAGTATTAACAACATCAGACAGGTTCCCTTGCTACCAAGCCTAATCAACTACGAGCCAGCTCCCATGCTACGAAGTCCAATCAATGTGCTGGCTCCAATTCGACGGCCCTATAAACAAATGGATCGACTTCAATATTATCTTGTCCACAAATTACAAGCCAACTTTTATACTATCAAGCCTAGGCAAATCCAATAGAGTTTCCATTCTTTTAAATCCTAACCAAACCCAAATCAAACCTTCATACTGACATGCCGTCAAATCAATTTGGGTGGATGGAAAGAAATCATGCTCACAATGATCTATTATAGTTCCGTCAACCCATAAATCAACTTATTTGGGTACTTACTGCTCTTGTTTCACTATATACTAATTTGCTATCAGTTGATCTAGCCTCTTCTGCATTTTTTGCTATATTATAAATTTGTCCTTGATTTTTATGATTATGCACAGCATAATTTGTTTGAATAAATGTCACGTAGTTTAGTTAAAAAGGTGATTCGGATATGGTTTCCATGTTGATGCTACTGTGGTTATTGCGGATCTATTTCTCAGGTACTAATCCTTTTTTGAAACCATTTTCATGATTGTTATTTGCTTAGATTGATTATCCTTATCTTCATATGTCGTAAACATGTTCCCTCAATTAAGCATCCCTGCAATATGCATTTTTGCTTTCCACAGAAGTATCTATGTCAAAGTTCCATGAACTCTAGTGCTTTTGAGAAAAAAATAAATTAGGAAAGTGTCAAAATGGTCCCCTAATTCTCTATAGGTTCAATTTAGTCCCAGTCTATAAAAGTGTCAATTTAGTCTCAGGCTCTTTTAACGAGGGCTAAAATAGTCTTCTCTAGAGACTATGTCAACCCATATTTAATAAGTTTGGGGATTATGTTGACACTTTTAGATTAAAATGATCCCATGTAAATAGTCCGGAATATTTTGGCACATGACCTTGATTTTTGCTGTTTTTATGACGGTTGGAACGCTGCCTCCCCGTGTTAAAAAATTCTACCCTCTTGCCTTTCAAGGTTTCTACTGTTTATAACTTTTTATCCATGTTCATCATACTACTGAATGGTGCGATTACTTTTCAGGTAGATTCCGAGTCCATTTGATATTTTTGGATATGTTGGATGAATTAACTAACTTTTTCCCTTCTGTCGGGCCTTGTTTGTCCATTTTAGGTAGCTGTTCAGAAGTTCCCATTTTTATTTTATGCAAGTGCTGCTGAGGGCTTGTGTATTCCTTTTCCAAGGACATGGCAATGAAAGTTTCAATACTTTTTTCACGTAATATTTTCATTAAAGCGATTTAAATTTTTTATAAACCATAAAGGCGTTGGCCTTTGAAAAATTAAATGCACCTCTGTATTCCCGCAGATAAATAGCTTAAACTTTGAGACCATCGATCATCTATTTACTAACCCGAAATTTTTATTTTTACAAAACTTCTATTAGGCTTCAGTAAAACAANATAGGTCGAGGCGTGATGTCCCCAACCCACCCTATTGGCTCAACCCCCGTCTGGTCTAGAGTTGACCCATGCGCCTAAATATTCGAGAACCCCCTTCTTAAGGCAATAGTCGCCAAAGGCGGAATTTTAACCCCAGACCATAAGGGACTTACACCGCCGAAGCGGATACTCTACCAACTAATCTAGGAAAGCGTCATATATATATATATATATATGTGTGTGTGTGTGTGTGTGTGTAGGAAAAACTATCAGATTTAAATGTTATCATCTTTTGCATAAGTATCAAGAATGTGGGCTACTTAAATCCCATCAATGTGCACCTTCAAAATTGCTTGATTACTTAACTTATTTTTGAAGTGAATGTTAAAAATTGGGTTGTAGGAGGAGAGATTCCTAGCTGTAATTCCTAGATGAAGCTTTTAAAGTAGATCTAGTGTATTGATTTATATAGTCTGTCATAGAACTTGGTAACCCAATTTTGTGCTTTGCCTAGATATTTAACCATACCTTTGTACAAGTCCTTGAAGGCAATTGCAAAGTCCCATTAAACAGAATCTGTGCCTTTTTGCCTTGGAGTTGTAAATTTCACAAATATTGTTCAACTGGTATGAAACTAGCTTGTCTATCATGGTTTCAGTCTTTCTACGGATCAAAGATCCAATCTTAGACTAAGGTTCTAGTATTGATGATACAAGGCCAACAAATACAATCACCGTGCTATTCTACCATTCCTGAAAAATTTTGTGCCAACTCCCATTCTATGAAGCNAGTAGATCTAGTGTATTGATTTATATAGTCTGTCATAGAACTTGGTAACCCAATTTTGTGCTTTGCCTAGATATTTAACCATACCTTTGTACAAGTCCTTGAAGGCAATTGCAAAGTCCCATTAAACAGAATCTGTGCCTTTTTGCCTTGGAGTTGTAAATTTCACAAATATTGTTCAACTGGTATGAAACTAGCTTGTCTATCATGCCAGTTTCAGTCTTTCTATGGATGAAAGATCCAATCATAGACTAAGGTTCTAGTATTGATGATACAAGGCCAACAAATACAATCACCGTGTTATTCTACCATTCCTGAAAAAATTTGTGCCAACTCCCATTCTATGAAGCCAATTCATCCTAGAAACTAGCTCACTTGCTATTAAGTCTAATCAAATCTTTATCCAACTTCCATGCTATTAGGTTCATAAAAGCCAAGCCAAGTTCCATGCTACAAAGTATTAACAACATCAGACATGTTCCCTTGCTACCAAGCCTTATCAACTACGAGCCAGCTCCCATGCTACAAAGTCCAATCAATGTGCTGGCTCCAATTCGACGGCCCTATAAACAAATGGATCGACTTCAATATTTTCTTGTCCACAAATTACAAGCCAACTTTTATACTATCAAGCCTAGGCAAATCCAATAGAGTTTCCATTCTTTTAAATCCTAACCAAACCCAAATCAAACCTTCATACTGACATGCCGTCAAATCAAATTGGGTGGATGGAAATAAATCATGCTCACAATGATCTATTATTGTTCCGTCAACCCATAAATGAACTCATTTGGGTACTTACTACTCTTGTTTCACTATATACTAATTTGCTTTCAGTTGATCTAGCCTCTTCTGCATTTTTTGCTATATTATAAATTTGTCCTTGATTTCTATGATTATGCACAGCATAATTTGTTTGAATAAATGTCACGTAGTTTAGTTAAAATGGTGATTGGGATATGGTTTCCATGTTGATGCTACTGTGGTTATTGCGGATCTATTTCTCAGGTACTAATCCTTCTTTGAAACCATTTTCATGATTGTTATTTGCTTAGATTGATTATCCTTATCTTCATATGTCGTAAACTTGTTCCCTCAATTGAGCATCCCTGCAATATGCATTATTGCTTTCCACAGAAGTATCTATGTCAAAGTTCCATGAACTCTAGTGCTTTTGAGAAAAAAATAAATTAGGAAAGTGTCAAAATGGTACCCTAATTCTCTATAGGTTCAATTTAGTCCCGGTCTATAAAAGTGTCAATTTAGTCTCCGACTCTTTTAACGAGGGCTAAAATAGTCTTCTCTAGAGACTATGTCAACCCATATTTAATAAGTTTGGGGATTATGTTGACACTTTTAGATTAAAATGATCCCATGTAAATAGTCCAGAATATTTTGGCACATGACCCTGATTTGCTGTTTTTATGACCGTTGGAACGCTGCCTCCCCGTGTTAAAAAATTCTACCCTCTTGCCTTTCAAGGTTTCTACTGTTTATAACTTTATATTCATGTTCATCATGCTACTGAATGGTGTGATTACTTTTCAAGTAGATTCCGAGTCCATTTGATATTTTTGGACATGTTGGATGAATTAACTAACTTTTTCCCTTCTGTCGGGCCTTGTTTGTCCATTTTAGGTAGCTTTTCCGAAGTTCCCATTTTTATTTATGCAAGTGCTGCTGAGGGCTTGTGTATTCCTTTTCCAAGGACATGGCAATGAAAGTTTCAATACTTTTNGCTGTTTTTATGACCATTGGAACGCTGCCTCCCCGTGTTAAAAAATTCTACCCTCTTTCCTTTCAAAGTTTCTACTGTTTATAACTTTATATCCATGTTCATCATACTACTGAATGGTGTGATTACTTTTCAAGTAGATTGCGAGTCCATTTGATATTTTTGGATATGTTGGATGAATTAACTAACTTTTTCCCTTCTGTCGGGCCTTGTTTGTCCATTTTAGGTAGCTTTTTCGAAGTTCCCATTTTTATTTTATGCAAGTGCTGCTGAGGGCTTGTGTATTCCTTTTCCAAGGATATGGCAATGAAAGTTTCAATACTTTTTTCACGTAATATTTTCATTAAAGCGATTTAAATTTTTAATAAACCATAAAGTCGTTGGGCTTTGAAAAATTAAATGCACCTCTGTAGTCCCGCAGATAAATAGCTTAAACTTTGAAACCATCGATCATCTTTTTACTAAACCGAAATTTTTATTTTTACAAAACTTCTATAGGCTTCAGTAAAACAAGACTGATCTTTTCTATCAATAGTTGCGGTTTAAATTTGAGGCATTTACTTACACNTATAAAGTCGTTGGGCTTTGAAAAATTAAATGCACCTCTGTATTCCCGCAGATAAATGGCTTAAACTTTGAAACCATCGATCATCTATTTACTAACCCGAAATTTTTATTTTTACAAAACTTCTATTAGGCTTCAGTAAAACAAGACTGATCTTTTCTATCAATAGTTGCGGTTTAAATTTGAGGCATTTACTTACACATCACCTAATTCCTATGTTTTTACATATATAACATCTAAACTTTACATTTTTACATTTATACCACCCAAATCTATCATATCACATAAAAAATGCCACCGTTTTAAATTTTTAAAAGTGAAATAAACTTTTTACGGACGTAGGAATTCAGTGGTATGTATGTAAATTTTCCATTAAATTTTCATTTTGAGAAGATATTTGTTAACCCNCATCACATAAAAAATGCCACCGTTTTAAATTTTTAAAAGTGAAATAAACTTTTTACAGACGTAGGAATTCAGTGGTATGTATGTAAATTTTCCATTAAATTTTCATTTTGAGAAGATATTTGTTAACCCGTGCAAATTATTATTTCTTCCGTTCAGCAACATTTTATTTGTTACGTTTGTACTAGCACCTTGTTCTTTTGATCATGTTAAGTCGTCGTGCAGGATAGGGGTATGTCTCCGTTTATGGGTTGGTATGGGATGAGATGGGGAGTTGGTTATCCGGGCAATTTTTCTCAGCAGCCTTATTTGGTGGACACTGGAGCGGTCCATGGCCATGGCAGTGATATTCAACATGGAAAATCAACAATAGTTGAGCCTTACAAACCTGAATTAGTTCCTCAAATCAACCTCTTGAAAACCGGAGAAGAGGCGGCATCGGAGCTCTCTGCATCGGAACCATGTTTGCCGGCCCAGTCTTCCCTCCCACTCACATGGTGTGATATCTGCCGTGTGGACTGCAACAGCCTGAAAGTCCTCGAGAAACACAAGACTGGTAAGCGCCATAAGAGGACCCTCCTGTTACTGGAAAACTTGAACGGGCTGCCGGAAATGGTCCAAGAGCTTGCAGCCTATAATCACACGAAACCTGAGCACCACAGCGAATCCGTTTCAGCACGGATCGAGGGCACGAAGGTTGAAACGCCTACAGATACAACTTCTAATATAAAGAAAAAACGGAAGCGGAATGCCGTGCCGGAGCAGCCTCGGGTCTGTGTTCTATGCAATGCCACGTGCAACAGCGAGGCCATGTTCGAGTCTCATCTTGCCGGAAAGAAGCATTTATCGCGGATAAACCACTTCCAGAGACCCGATACTATTTTCGGACTAATGACCGATTACATGCCTCCCGACCAGTCGTCAACTTCGGCGTCTCAAGATACGCAGACTCTGTATTATGGCCTTATGAACTGCGGACAACCTCAAGCTTATGCTGTTTTAAATCCCCATTTGGATTCTGAAAGTCAATATGGCTTCATCCAGTCTTGAGGTCCGGCTGCAGTTGACTCGGTGAGTCTTACTGAGTCTGCGAGTTTTCTATGATAATGTATAGGATTTAGCAAACTTAAGGTTCTGAGAAAGAGCTGATTGTTTTTTGTGTGTCAATGTCGGTTTTTTTATGTAGGACATGATTAATGCGAGCCTTTAGATTCTGTACTAAATTTTTGGTGAAAGAAAAAGTTGAGTTGATTGACTGCCATGAGTGGAGTTTTTACTCTCTTATGTATAACTGGTTAAACAATTGGCTAATTTACATAAATAGCACACAATTCTTATGCATTTACAGATCCTACGCCTATACTTTCATATTTACACACAACACTCAAATCTTTAATATCACATAAAGGATAGCACTATTATCATTTTTAAAAGTGAAATACATCTTTTTCATGCATAGATTTAAAGCACTAAAGTGCTACATATGTAAATATGAAAATTTTGTTGTGGGATATGTAAATACACATAAGAAATGTGAGCCGCGTATGTAAATTTCCCTGAATTTTTTCTTGCTTCATTGACATGGCATGGATCCCCCATCTAAGCTCAGGATGCAGGAAAAAGGTGGTTTCTTGAGGATAAAACTGAACGAAGGCTTGGCTGAGTCAGGTACCTTGTCTGCACTTCTGCACTGTTTCGATGAAGTAAATCATTTGGATTTCAGAAAATTTTGGTCCTTTTTTATATTTATAGTTTGTCAACATTTAGCAATGAGGGAGTAAAATGTCATTTTTCATTTGTTTGAAGTATTTTTGTGAAGACGCGCCTGCTCCTGCTTTTTTGTTTGTATTTATATTCGTACTTCAGCCCTGAAAATATTTTTATTAATTGTTGCAACACCCAGAAGAAGTAACCTGTAATTAATGTATTATTGTTCACCCCCACTTTGCTATACAGTATGCAAAGTGTTGTTTAAGAGGAGTTCAAGGGATAGACAATTAAACCTTCAAATAGACTAATTTTGGGAACTTCTTGATGTGCTTTTCAATATTTTAGGTTTCTCCACATTCTCAGAAGGGTAAAACTGTAAATTTGTTGCCCTAAACCTAGTGCAGCAGAATCATAATCTGTGTGTGGATTATTAATTAGGCTATTTACATAAGTAGCATCAAAACTTATATTCTTACATTTATAATGTTTTGTTGCGATAAACCTATGCATAAAAAGGCTATTTCACTTTAAATTTGTTAGATATGACTCATATATCAAAAATAGACAGTGCTAAATCAGGAGCGGAGCAGAGCGGAATATTCTGTCCAAATCATGGGAGTTTACTTATGTGGGTTGGGATTGTGGTACAGAGATAATTTTGTAGTTACATATTGTACCCAAGGTTTCTTTTTATGTTCTTTTTAGGGTTATAAATATGTCTGTATGTATTCCTAGGTATTACACCTCATATTCTGTATTCTATACTTTTCTAGATTATTGAAAAAGCCGTCGCTCTACTCCCGAGGACGTAGGCATCTTTGTCGAACCTCGTTAAATCTTTGTGTTCTTCTGGATTTGTGTCGTTCTTGTTTTTCTTCGCCCTAATTTCTCAACAAGTAGTATCAGAGTCAGGTTCTAGACTAGCGAAGAAAAATGTTGGCATTCAGAAGAGAAAATTTCGGCTTCGGTGAATTCGTCGAGGCAAGGAGTTCGCAGCTTGGGTTCGGCGTTCGATTTGGCGCAGAGGAGTTCCGCGAAAGAGGGTTCGTGACATAGGTCGGATCGGCTTCTCGGACCAGGCGGCGGACCGAGATCGGGGCAGAAGTTCTTCGCATTAGATCAATTGAAGATCGACTGCACTAGAGGAATATTCTCTCATATTTCTTTCCAGAAATTCCATCATGCAGTGCATAGAGATGGAAAGGGAATCCGAGGACACTAGGGGAATATCCTATTGGATTTGTAGGAGGAAAGGAAATCTTTCCTAAGGTGTTCGAGGAGAAGTTTCCTGTGGAGGTGAAATTTGAAAAGGAGATAATATTTAATTAAGAAAACTTAATTAAGATTTTCTTTGCTGAAGGCTGAGGAGAAGAAAATTTGGAAGGGATATTTTTCAGATTTTCTTGGAGGACGCGGATATTCCAGGACAAGAATCTTGAAGGAATTTTTTAGAAAAAGGTTCGCGGCGGGAGTAATTTTAAATAGCATTTTCTGGTGCAAAATTCGAGGTGGTGAAGTTTGATGGAACTTGTAACTTCGGATAATAACAAACAAGAGTAAAAGATCTGTTTGCTCAACAGGAAGTTTTGGAAGCTTTGCGGACAACGAAACCAGATGCCATGAAAGATGAAGATTGAGAAGAATTGGAACAACGAGCAGCAGCAACCATACGTTTATGTCTGACAGATGAGATTATGTATCACGTGATGAATCTAAAATCTCCAGGAGAGGTATGGAAGAAATTGAAAACTCAGTTTATGACTAAATTTCTGACGAACAAGTTGTATCTGAAGCAAAAACTGTATAGGTTGAAGATGCAAGAAGGTTCTGATCTAACACAGCACGTAAATGACTTCAATCAATAAATAATCATCGATTTATCACGACTTGCTGTGAGTATTGAGGATGAAGATCGAGCAATGATTTTTTTGTGTTCGTTGTTCTCTTCTTATGAACACCTGGTGACTACTCTGACATATGTGAAAGAAACCATCAAAGTTGATGAGATTTCTGCAGCATTGTTGGCTCACAACCAGCGGAAGCAGAATGCAGGTGAAAGCTCTCACGGCGATAGTTTATATGTTAAGGGTAAGCATGATTGTGGAAGGAAGAAAGAGAATGAGGGTTCTGGAAGGCGAAATTTCAGATCAAAGTCTAGAGGCAAAAAGACAATTCCTTGCTACAGGTGCAAGGAGTCAGGTTATATGAAGAGAGGTTGTCCAAAGCTCAAGAAGCAGATTGAGGAAAAGGTGATACATCATCGAAGTCTGTAAATGTGGTGCAGAGTGACAATTTAGATTGCAGTGATTGTGATATGCTTTCAGTTTCATCAACTCAGTTCACAGATGCTTGAATTCTTGATTCAGGGTGTTTTTATCACATAACACCTAACATGGAGTGGTTTATTTCTTACAGGTTAACTAATTCTGGTTCAGTCTATTTGGGAGATGATAGATGTTGCAATATTGTTGGTATTGTAGAAGGCAGAATTAAGATGTATGATGAGACAGTTAGAACGTTATGTGATGTCAGACATATTTCAGATCCGAAGAAGAACTTGATTTCCTTGGGCACTCTACAAATAAATGATTTTATTCCTAAGGCTGATGAGGATAGGGAAACCATCAGAATTGTTAAGGGTGCGTTGACGGTGATGAAAGGAAAGTTAACTACAGGCAATATCTACAAACTGTTGGGGAGTACAGTTGTAGGTGTAGTTCATTCTGTGGAGTCAGATGATGATAATACAAAGCTATGACATATGTGTCTGGGTCATCTTAATTAACGTGGTATGACAGAATTGCATAGAAGAAACTTGTTGCATGGTATTAAAAGTTGCAAGCTCGATCTTTGTAAGTTATACGTTCTTGGAAAACAGACTAAATTCATTTTTATGATTGGAAAGCATAAAACTGAAGGGATTTTTTATTATGTGCATTCTGATGTATGAGGCCCTACTAGGGAGTCGTCATTGGGAGGATCTCAGTATTTTGTTACATTTATTGATGATTTCTTCAAGAAAGTTTGAGTGTATTTCTTTAAACAGAAATTTGAAGTCTTATATAAATTCAAGTTGTGGAAAACTGAGGTGGAGAACCAATCTGACAGAAAGATCAAATATTTTAGGTCTGATAATGACACAGAGTACACAGATTCGCAGTTTCAGAAGTTCTGTGAGTAGCATGAGATTCAGAGGCATTTTTCAGTACGCAATACACCACAACAGAATGGTGTGGCAGAAGGTCTACAAATTGGCATGTGTTTACTCTTAGTGGAGGGCCTATATGTTGGAAATCAATAATTCGGTCTATTGTGGCTTTATCTACAACTGATGCTGAGTACATGTCAGTAGCTGAAGCTGCAAAAGAAGTCTTATGACTTGCTAAGCTAGTAAAGGAACTGGGCGCTGGGCGTTGAGCAAGGTGGAGTTCAGTTGCATTGTGACAGTTAGAGTGTTATTTATCTGGCTAAGAACCAGGTGTACCATGCGAGAACCAAGCACATTGATGTCAGATATCACAAGATCAGATAATTGATTGCCTTTGGGGAGATACTGTTGCAAAAGTTTTATACTGATGAAAATGCAGCTGATATGTTGACCAAGTCAATTACTATCAACAAGTTCTTGCATTGCTTGGACTTGTTGAATGTCTGCAGTTGCTAGAGAAGCATGACGACCCAACCCATTTCTGGTATGTAAGGAACTCTATGACGTATTTCTCCTAAGGGGTTTGATATTCGCCAAGGTGGAGATTTGTTAGATATGGCTCATATACCATAAATGGACAGTGCTAAATCAGGAGCAAAGCAAAGTGGAAAATTCTTTCCAAATCAGGGGAGTTTCCTTATGTGGGTTAGGATTGTGATACATGGGTAATTTGGTAGTTACATATTGTACCTAATGTTTCTTTTTATGTTCTTTCTAGGGTTATAAATACGTCTGTATTTAATCATATGTATTACACCTCATGTTATGTATTCTGTACTTTTCTAGATTAGTGAAAAGGTTGCCGTTCTGCTCCCGAGAACGTAGGCATCTTTGTCGAACCTCGTTAAATCTTTGTGTTCTTCTGAATTTGTGTCGTTCTTATTTTTCTTCGCCCTAATTTCTCAAAAAAAATATGCAATAGTGGTATTTCTCCAGTGATGTTAAAGATTTAGATGTTGTTTGGTGTAATTTACATACAGGGCACCCCAAACTTTACTATTTACAAATCATATATTTCACTCATTTATCTAAGTGTGACTCAAACATCAAAATTCATGATAAAACTTCGGTCACCTTTATTTGATCATGACGCACATAAATTATTTTTTATAAAAGCTGTTTTGCGTAAAACAGACAAAAAGTTAAAAACATTATTTTAATAATTATAAATTAAATATTAATTGCTCCGGGACAAAGAAGAGTTCCAATACATGAAAATTAGATATAAGAGGGAGAGTTTAGAGTTTGACAAACTAGGAGGAGGATTTTATTCTGTTTATATTATAACGCCTGTAATATTTTAGTTTTGCGGTATTAATAAAAACAAAAATAGGGTATTTATATACATACCACACAATTCCTATATATTTACATATCTACCATTTAAAAATTAATAAATATTAAATAATATTAATAAGCTTAAAAATTGATCCAGAGAAATAATTCTGGAACTAGCTGCCGACAACAGCAGCATAAATCACATGACTATCATTGCTACCTTGCTGTCTTCTTGTGCGCATATCCAGCTTATGGCAGCAGAATATCTACCCTCACCATGCACCATTCAGGAATTATCTAATCATTTTTATTATTTTTTTTATTTTTTTTTTATTTTTAACTCTTTTGCTGAGCTTCATATGTACCATCATTCTAAATAAACATGAACTTTGAGATTATTTACTCCAAAGTATTATTATGAATTATCGTCACATATATTCATTTTATTTTTTATTTTTTACCGTTCAAGAAAAAAAATAATCATACAACCTCTGCATCTTACAAATTTATATTTGATAAATCTTGAGAAGATTAAATTTTAAAAATAATTTGATATATCATATAATGGCTAAATCTTATTAAAATCTTAAATATGTTAACTTATACTATACATTGAAAATACGTTAGTGTTGATCTTGTGGATCCAACGGTCTATAAGAGAGTACCACAAAGGAGGACTTATCGACAGAATACCAAGAGGCTCACTTTTCATATCGAATGCAGCTTTTTTGAGCCAAAATAAGTATGGCCAAAGCTGACCGAGTAATGAAGATGACCAAATTATTTGAATCTGAGCCATTCGATCAAAAATGAGATAAAGAGGTATTGAAGCGAACCAACATTAAAAAGTTGACCCAAGCCCCCAACATCTCCTATCATATCGGAGAGGTTCAGAAGTTTCCCCATTTATTATCATGGGTCGACAGCTGAGCTAACTCAATTGACTGAACCAGTCATGCTGACTCAAAACCTACCAAACTCATTCAACCGACGACACCGATGAAGCTTTTATTCGATTAAACCAATTTGTCGATTTGAAGCCAAATGAGCCCGTTCGATCGAGCCAGAGAGCAACTCTGTGATAGCCTCATGTCTGTAAATATTAGGAATCTTGTACAACCCTCATTAAAGTTAGGACAAAAATGTAACATCATCATATTATACTCTCTCTCCCCTTCTATAAATAAGGAGATCATTTCATGAACTAGTGATACACAATTTTAGCCAAAAAGGTTGGAAAATATCAACTCGATTAATACAATTTATTATTCATTAATATTAACTCTCATTTCTCTCCCTATTTGTTTCTCTCTCATTTCTTGTGCTCTATTATTTGGGGTGACATTGACGGATAAATCAAAATTCAACATAATTTACAAATATTGAAATTTAACAAATTCTAAAAATAATTAACATTAAAACTTATCACAATGGGAATTTTTCGACAATTGAAAAATATATTTAATATAATTTAGGCTAAACATTATTTAAATCCTGCTTAAGATAGGCCCTACACACTTACAAGGAAACCATGGACAAAGCATGTAGGGTATCGGCATCGGTCTGGGTGATCATAGACCGTCCGTTATCAATCATGCGGTTGTAGAACAACCGCACGGTCCTCGCCATCCTCCGGCTGTTGGGCGGCGGAGTTCGCCGGAAAAGTATTCTGTTGAGCTGGAACACTAACAGGCGAAGGGAATAGACAATACCAGGCAGAGAGGGGGGGATTCTGACGGCTAAAGGAAGCCTCAATATGAATGGAAGGAGGAGGGCCGGCAATATGTGGCCGTTTGTGTGGCCTCCTGCAGCTAGGAGTTTCAGCTTCGTCACCAATAATACTACTACATGTCCTCCCATGGCTTCAAGTAGTCCTGCTGAACTATGTTTAGCTGAGTTTGGGACTTTATATAACTCTACTCTCTCTCTCTCTCTCTCTCTCTCTCTCTCTCTCTCTCTCTCCTCTCTCTCTCTCTCTNTCTCTCTCTCTCTCTCTCTCTCTCTACTCTCTCTCTCTCTCTACTCTCTCTCTCTTTCTCTCTCTCTCTACTCTCTCACTGTATTGTATATTTTTTCCATTTATGGGGGCATAAGTAATGTACCATAATAGAAGAATTCCGTGCAAGAAAAGTAATTGTTTAGTTATAGAATTCACTAATAGACTTTAATATTATAAGTTTTTTTTTTAAATAATATATATATATATATATATATATATATATATATATATATATATATATATATATATATATATATATATATATATATATATNTATGGGCCAGCACTGAAAAATGGAAGGGCATTTACATACAAAGCGCACAATTCTTATGTATTTACACATTTCACACCCAGACTTTCATATTTACACGCATAGCACTAAAATCTTTAATATCATGTCAAAAATAGCACTATCACCACTTTTTAAAAGTGAAATACACATTTTATTGCAGAGGTTTAAAGCAACAAAGTGCTATGCACGAAAATAGGGAAGTTTTGGTGTGGGATATGTAAATATATAAAAACTGTGTGCTTCACATTTAAATTTCCCAAATTAGAAGTCAAAGTATACCACTGAAAACATAGAAGAGACTTAGAAATTCATTGGATTATTTCTTGACTGATTGATTTAGAAAATACAAAGAAAAAGAGTGTCAGACATATTTCCAAATTAGGTATAAATATGATGCGTGTGGATGATGTAGCTTTGATAGGTGTGAAAAATCTAAGTTGAAAAATAAAAAACAAAAAAATGAGTTTTTTTTCCCCTAAATGAGGAAGCAAAGGCTGCAAGCATTGAATGAAAGCTGGCTGTTGATCTGATTTGGTTTTAGTGTCAACAACAATTGAATTTAAGATGATTATGTTTAATTCTTCCTCTTTGAAATATGAACAACATCTACATNCAAAAATACCAGCACTAATCTAAAAAAAGAATGAAGAACCGAGATGAAAGAACATTCTTTCGAGGTAAACAATCAACTGAGGGTTCAAGGCCGATCATGAAACCGCATCTCCAAACCCGATATAGTTTCAAGTTTTGGATATTGTTCCCGCTCGGTAGCAACAACACCCGTCGAAAATGAGGCGTAAATCATCTTGGTAGCGAGTCTTGTCGAATATCACGCATAGGTTGCTACAAGTTCCACTTAAGATCTTGCAAGACTGGGAGATTCCATCGAGGTGACGAACCAATCAAACAGGCGAGACATGAGCTGTGTGAAACTTGAGCCGAAGAAAAATGAGCCACAACTCACTCAACGGAAAAAAACTCGACTGACCAGCACCACGTTCAGACTGAAGGACCACCTTACAACCGATCACTCTCGTCGACTGTGCCAAAAGATACTGAGCAAAGTTTTCATGTTGTCGACCACCTCAACCGACCAAGCATACTTCATAGGGCACAGATGACACCCGGTCGGTTGTCTTAATTGGCCGACTTCAAGTCAGCCAACAAACCAATTACCGTCAATGTTGAAATTCAAATTGTAATGCAACTATAACATTAAATCTATACAATAAACTTGAGTCTTAAGAGCATTAAGAACGGTTTTCATAACCGTTTCTTTTTTTTTTGTAATTATACAAAATACGTCTCTATTAATACGGGAGAAAAATACAAATAAAGAGACCCTCTCACTTGATTCTCCCTTCAAGAAATTTAAGACTTATTATTCTACTACATGTTCCTTCTCCTCTTCACTCGGACTCTCCGGACGTGATTCACAGAGTAAAAATTAGGATCCAACAAAATATATAATTTTATAAGAATTTATAATTTATTTTCAATTATTGGTGAGGAGAAAGAGAAGCTTCAAGGAAGCATCCTATGCCTTGGATTCCAATGTAAACCACGTTGACAGCCCATGGGCCATGGCCCCCATGCCTTTTGTCTCATGCTTGCTCCGTACGCCGTATGGAATGCGGCCTAAAAGATACAAGAATCTGCTTCGAATGCCAAAATTAAATTAAAAAAGAAAAAATGTAAAATTAATAATTGCTTTCATCATATTAATACGAATTATCAGCATATTACCAGAAAAAATTAAAATCATGTAAATAAAATTCTCATCATGTTAATTATCTCTCGCATAATCTCTCAATACAGCAATATTAAAAAGTCAGTTGATGGCAGTTGAGAATTCGTTCAACTTCAATCAAATCTGCTAAAGATTATAATGTTTAGAATCCTATGCATTAAGACATATATTTCACTTTCAGATATGCCAATTATCATATATATATATATATATATGAAAATCATCAACTGCAGCGAATAATGTTACAAGTGAACTTTATAAACTGCAAAAATATTATACAATGTTGCAATTTGTACAGCAGAATACGTTCCTTCAGCTTACAAAAGCTATAACATAAGAAATATGATATTAAGCAGCAGGAACAGGTGCTGGCTTAGATGGAGGAACTCTGTTCTCTGATGGGATCTCAGCAAATTCGGAAAGGATTGCTCGAAATTCATCGCCCGCCAACGTCTCCTTCTCGACGAGCACGTCGACGATCTTATCGATGGCTTCACGGTTGTTTCTGATGTGGCTTAGAGCAATGTGATAGGCATTGTCAGTAATCCTCTTAACGGCGGCATCAATGTCCTCAGCGAGTTTCTCGGACATGGAGTTCCTAGCCATCATTCTCATTATCACATCCGCGCTCTGAGCCGAAGAGTCCATTAGAGACCACGGGCCAATCTCCGACATTCCGAATGCGACCACCATCTGCAAATGGTGGAAGAAGATCATCTTCCATTGAATCCTCCTATGTATTTACATGTCCAACACCTAAACTTTTATACCGCCCAAATCTTTCTTGTCACATCAAAATATTAACATTTTAACTTAAAAAGTGAAATGCACATTTCCATGAATAGATAAGGTGGAATGTATGTAAAAATTGAAATTTAGGTGTTAGACATGTAAATACATAAGATTTAAGTAATATGTATGAAAACCTTCCTTCTATTATTAGTTAGGGTAGAAAAATAAGCTTAATGATCTGATGACTGCTTGGTGTTAATTCAAAATAATTCATCAGGATGAAATATTAAAAAAAGACTGAATTAATTATAATAAAGCTCCTACCTGCTTGGCCAAGCTAGTTATCTGCTGTAGATCGCCGGCAGCACCAGTGGTCACCTCAGGCTCTCCAAAAATGACCTCCTCAGCCGCTCTACCTCCGAGGCCGCCAACAATCCTCGCAAAGAGTTGTTGCTTTGAGATTAGTGTTGGATCATCAGCAGGGATAAACCAAGTGAGCCCTCGAGCTTGGCCGCGAGGAATCAGGGTCACTTTCTGGACTGGATCATGCCCTGGAGTTAAAGTCCTGGATGATATGAAAGAGTATGAGAGATCAGGATATGGGCCAGCACTGAAAAATGGAAGGGCATTTACATACAAAGCGCACAATTCTTATGTATTTACACATTTCACACCCAGACTTTCATATTTACACGCATAGCACTCAAATCTTTAATATCATGTCAAAAATAGCACTATCACCACTTTTTAAAAGTGAAATACACATTTTATTGCAGAGGTTTAAAGCAACAAAGTGCTGTGCACGAAAATAGGGAAGTTTTGGTGTGGGATATGTAAATATATAAAAACTGTGTGCTTCACATTTAAATTTCCCAAACTAGAAGTCAAAGTATACCACTGAAAACATAGAAGAGACTTAGAGATTCATTGGATTATCTCTTGACTGATTGATTTAGAAAATACAAAGAAAAAGAGTGTCAGACATATTTCCAAATTAGGTATAAAATATGATGCGTGTGGATGATGTAGCTTTGATAGGTGTGAAAATTCTAAGGTGAAAAATAAAAAACAAAAAATTGAGTTTTTTTTTTCCTAAATGAGGAAGCAAAGGCTGCAAGCACTGAATGAAAGCTGGCTGTTGATCTGATTTGGTTTTCGTGTCAACAACAATTGAATTTAAGATGATTATGTTTAATTCTTCCTCTTTGAAATATGAACAACATCTACATAACCAAATAAGCTTAAACAAAGATTTAAAACTTGTCATATAAATTGAACAAGCATCAACACTAACAACATCTACAATAATTCACGTACTTCATCTAAATAACCAAACAAGCTTGAACAAAGATTTAGAACTTGTCATATAAATTGAACAAGCATCAACACTAAGTCGCTTGTTTAACATGCGCATTTGTCACTGACAAATAGCTCACTGAGAATTCAATAAAATGCCAATTAATGATGGCTTAGTCGTTATTTGATAACTTATATTATGTTTTTAAAGCAATTTTCCCATATAATAATTTAAAAAGTATGCATATTGTTAGAGGTATTAGTATGCTGAAAATATCAAATAAATAGTTAGATATATAGATTTAAATCGTTTCTAATTAATATTTAAACTTAACAAACAACTTAAAAATTACCTAATAAAATATACCAATTTTGATTAAAATCTGGGAAATTTACATGTATGCACACAATTCTTATGTATTTACATCTCACACCTAAACTTGGATATTCGCATACAGAAGACATACAATCCTATAGCATCATAATTTGATACTTAAAACCTACAATCCTCTAAAATCAAGGAGTCAACTTAAGAAATAGGTAAAAATCAAACAGTGTCAAGTTAGAATACTACACTTGAGATTTTAATAAATTCTAAAGCTCTTCAAACTACAGTTATTTGCAATTTTCATTTCAGTACACCTCCTTAGTACACCTCCCTCTTGAATTCACGTGATAATCTCCCAACCTGAGCGTTGCAAGACCTAAATACTAATTTAATTTTCCTAATGTAGAGGCCAACATCAATCCTAAACTAAAAGTCCTAATTTATTCTATACTACATCAATTATTTAAAAAATCAAGGCTAGATATATAATTTGACACATAAAAGTTAAAACACACTGTCCTTTAACATATAGTCATCTTTTCAATCCTCGGTCAATTTAACAAATTTGTGCAAACCTCTTGGAAATATCATGAACTCCCCACAAACTTTTATATCCATATTTTTTGCATAAAATAAAACCAAAAGATACAATAGGATAATAAATTTCATTTTGAGAAGAAAGTCAATAATCGATGAAAATTAAAATGTTAATGATATCTAAGCCAAAATACCGGGGAACAAAAGAATCATGAAGAAAGCGAACAACAAAGATTTGCTAGTAAGAAATTCGAATTAACATACCCGCAAATTGCATGCCCAACCTCATGATATGCCACCAAGCTTTTGCTTTTTCCATCTGTCATCACAGTTCCCTCCATTCCTGCTACAATCCTGTCAATGGAATCATCTATCTCTTTAGACGAAATGGCCGTCTTTCCTCTCCGACCAGCCAAAATTGCAGCTTCATTAAGAAGGTTTGCAAGGTCTGCTCCACTAAAACCAGGTGTTCTCATTGCTATAACATCTAAAGAAACATCACCATCAAACTTCTTATTGCTAGCATGCACCTTCAGTATCTCTGTGCGTCCCTTTACATCCGGCACATCAACAGTAACCTGAAAAGAATTCTTAAATTTAAGCAATGCAAGCCAGGTTATGAAAACAATACTGCCTGTAACTACCAATCTGTAGATTAAAAGATCACATTAGACATAAATACATCAAAAGATAGATATTACTAAGACAGAAAAAAGGGAAATTTACATATGTAGAGCACAATTCTTATGTATTTACATATTTCATACCTAAACTCCCATATTTACATACATAGCACTTAGTTGTTTTAAAACTATGTATGAAAAGGTATATTTGACTTTTAAAATTAGTATTAGTGCTATTTTTTAAGTGATATCAAAGCTTTGAAGATAAAAGTTTGGGTGTGAGATATATAAAGAATTGTTTTCTATGTATATAAATGCCCCCACCCCCACAAAAAAAAAACATATTTACCCTATAATTAGCTTTATATCTATAATTTGGTGTAGACCCACCTGTCTATCAAACCTTCCAGGCCTTAGCAATGCGGAATCCAGGATGTCTGCGCGGTTAGTAGCTGCAAGAACTATGATACCTGTATTTCCTTCAAAACCATCCATTTCAGTCAAAAGCTGGTTCAGAGTTTGTTCTCTTTCATCATTCCCCCCTCCAATACCCGTTCCTCTTTGCCTTCCAACAGCATCTATTTCATCAACGAATACAATACAAGGTGCATTCTCTTTAGCCTTCTTGAAAAGATCACGAACCCGTGAGGCGCCAACACCAACAAACATCTCCACAAACTCAGATCCTGAGATAGAGAAAAAGGGAACACCAGCTTCACCAGCAATGGCCTTGGCAAGTAGAGTCTTTCCAGTACCAGGAGGACCAATGAGAAGAACACCTTTAGGTATACGAGCCCCGACAGCAGTAAACCTTTCTGGTTTCTTAAGAAACTCCACTACTTCCATGAAATCCTGCTTTGCTTCATCAACCCCAGCAACGTCATCAAAAGTAACACCAGTGTTAGGTTCCATCTGGAACTTGGCTTTGGATTGACCAAATCCAAGGGGAAACCCTGGACCACCGGGTCCTCCAAGACCACCAGATGATCGTCTAGAGAGAAGGAACAGACCCCCAATGAGGATTAGTGGAAATGCTAAGTTCCCAATTAAATTAAACAAAAGAGAGCCAGAATCTTCCTGAGCATTGTGAGCTGCAAAATCAATATTTTTCTCTCTTAATTTCTGAAGAAGTTCTTGACTTAAACCAGGAAGCTGCACACGCACTCTCTGCACACGATTGCCAAGCTCTGGTGAAACAGCCTCCACAATTGCTATGGTTCCATTCTCAAATAAATCCACTTTCTTTACTCTATCCTTGTCCAGATACTCCAAAAAACGGGAATATGACATTCTTGAAGAAGATACACCTTGCTCATCAGCATTAGCAGTTTTTGCACCAATTAAAGTAGACAATGCTAGACCAGCATTTCCATGTAACAGCTTAAGAAATTCTCTTCTTGATGAGAGTTTACTTTGGTTTAAAGAGGCACTAATAGATACTGTCTTCAACATCACATTGTGCAAAAGAAGACTTGATGAGGAAGATAGGCTCGTACCATACATTCCCTTGGTAAGAATAGCTTTTCCAGATGTTCTGGATACCCCATTAGAGGTGAGACATGGAGAAGAGGCAGCCATATAAGTTCACTGTAAATAACAAAAAATGGCGTTAAATATATACTACAAAGAAAGGGCGAAAAGATAAAAAAAAGTTGTTGAGATACAGTTTGAGAGAATTTGTCAAAAGACAAACCCAGGAAGAAAATGAAGGATACATTTCAATCAAATTTAACCTATTGGAGATATAGTTTGAGAAAATGAAGGTTAGGTTTATAAATAATTCATCCATCAATATTAGTTTGTATAAGATGCTTACCCGATTTTGATAAAATCCTATTATGCCAACCCACAACACTGGTGCATCTTCTTCTATTCATGATATACGTGCAAATCATCTAAAATATCACCATTATATTATCTCCAATAGGTTATTAACATTATGTCTATTAAATAATCATTCATCGCTCATTTCTTCATTTAAAAAATATGTATTCACATTTTTATTTGTGCGATACATAACGGAGTTTTCAATAACTTCTTTTTTAGCGTAGCATCAGGATCCATACACTGCAGGCAATTCTGACTGTAAATTTACAAAATCTACCGCACATGCACAACTTTCTCATTCATGCAACGCTCAGTCATACTCTCCATGACTTATTCATTGTTTGACATCAAATTAATATAACATACCAAGCTGAAAAGAAGAAACCTCTTCTTTCCTTCTTGGAAGAGTGCTATAAGGTCGTGTAGGTGGTGGACGGCGGTGCATAGCAGAGGAAAGTTTAGAAAGGGCTTTGGGGAATGCCTAAGGAAGGGCTAGCTTAAGATAAGAGAAAAAGCAGAAAAAATATTTCAAAATATCAGAACTCTTCATGTAGCATACTTTACGCTTCCAGAAGACTTTGTTTTGACAAAGTATGATTGGGAAAAATGCAGATAGATAGTGATTGATTGAAGAGTTACTATTTGATTCTATTGCAGAAATGACCGAGTACATTCAAATGGTACCCAAAATGCCACAAAAAAACAGAAAGTAATTTAATGTGCAAATTTATTATTTATAAAGCTGAAATAAAATTTAATGTATCAAATTTTATGTTCAAATTAAATCTGATGAGGTAAAAATGGATTAATTTGCTTATAAAACTTTAATAATAGATATTTTAAATACTGAAAAATATATATGACCTTACTTGAGGGTGAGTTATCAAACAAATTTCAAATTATATTTCTTTGACACATTTCAAGCATTATTCTTTTGAACTGACTCGTAGAATAGGGTTTTGAATGCAAGGTGGTGGCCATCACGGGTTTTTCAACCAAGTTTATGAAATAACACTTTCTTCATTCTCTTGATCCAAAATAGCATTGATGAGAATATAATTTATCTAAAACATGAGATGAAAAGGTTCATCCATGGCTTCCTCATTGTGCTGTTCATGCAAAAATAAAGGACAGGCAATGCAAAATCTGCCNATTAAAATTCAAATTGTAATGCAACTATGACATTAAATCTATACAATCAATTTGAGTCTTAAGAGCATTAAGAAAGGTTTCCATAACCGTTTCTTCCTTTTTGTAATTGTACAAAATACATCTCTATTAATACGGGATAAAAAATATGAATAAAGAGACCCTCTCACTTTCCTTCAAGAAATTCCAGACATATTATTCTACCATTTGTCCCTTCTCCTCTTCACTCGGACTCTCGGGGCTTGATTCACAGAGTACAAATTAGGATCCAACAAAATATATAATTTTATAAGAATTTATAATTTATTTTCAATTATTGGTGAGGAGAAAGAGAAGCTTCAAGGAAGCATCCTATGCCTTGGATTCCAATGTAAACCACGTTGACAGCCCATGGGCCATGGCCCCCATGCCTTTTGTCTCATGCTTGCTCCGTACGCCGTATGGAATGCGGCCTAAAAGAGACAGAATCTGCTTCGAATGCCAAAATTAAATTAAAAAAGAAAAAATGTAAAATTAATAATTGCTTTCATCATATTAATACGAATTATCAGCATATTACCAGAAAAAATTAAAATCATGTAAATAAAATTCTCATCATGTTAATTATCTCTCGCATAACCTCTCAATACAGCAATGTTAAAAAGTCAGTTGATGGCAGTTGAGAATTCGTTCAACTTCAATCAAATCTGCTAAAGATTATAATGTTTAGAATCCAATGCATTAAGACATATATTTCACTTTCAGATATGCCAATTATCATATATATATATATATATATGAAAATCATCAACTGCAGCGAATAATGTTACAAGTGAACTTTATAAACTGCAAAAATATTATACAATGTTGCAATTTGTACAGCAGAATACGTTCCTTCAGCTTACAAAAGCTATAACATAAGAAATATGATATTAAGCAGCAGGAACAGGTGCTGGCTTAGATGGAGGAACTCTGTTCTCTGATGGGATCTCAGCAAATTCGGAAAGGATTGCTCGAAATTCATCGCCCGCCAACGTCTCCTTCTCGACGAGCACGTCGACGATCTTATCGATGGCTTCACGGTTGTTTCTGATGTGGCTTAGAGCAATGTGATAGGCATTGTCAGTAATCCTCTTAACGGCGGCATCAATGTCCTCAGCGAGTTTCTCGGACATGGAGTTCCTAGCCATCATTCTCATTATCACATCCGCACTCTGAGCCGAAGAGTCCATTAGGGACCACGGGCCAATCTCCGACATTCCAAATGCGACCACCATCTGCAAATGGTGGAAGAAGATCATCTTCCATTGAATCTTCCTATGTATTTACATGTCCAACACCTAAACTTTTATACCGCCCAAATCTTTCTTGTCACATCATAATATTAACATTTTAACTTAAAAAGTGAAATACACATTCCATGACAAGATAAAGAATGTATGTAAGAATTGAAATGTAGGCGTTAGACATGTAAATACATAAGAATTAAGTAATATGTATGAAAACCTTCCTTCTATTATTAGTTAGGGTAAAAAAATAAGCTTAATGATCTGATAATTGCTTGGTGTTAATTCAAAATAATTCATCAGGATGAAATATTAAAAAAAGACTGAATTAATTATAATTAATTATAATAAAGCTCCTACCTGCTTGGCCAAGCTAGTTATCTGCTGTAGATCGCCGGCAGCACCGGTGGTCACCTCAGGCTCTCCAAAAATGACCTCCTCAGCCGCTCTACCTCCGAGGCCACCAACAATCCTCGCAAAGAGTTGTTGCTTTGAGATTAGTGTTGGATCATCAGCAGGGATAAACCAAGTGAGCCCTCGAGCTTGGCCGCGAGGAATCAGGGTCACTTTCTGGACTGGATCATGCCCTGGAGTTAAAGTCCTGGATGATATGAAAGAGTATGAGAGATCAGGATATGGGCCAGCACTGAAAAATGGAAGGGCATTTACATACAAAGCGCACAATTCTTATGTATTTACACATTTCACACCCAGACTTTCATATTTACACGCATAGCACTCAAATCTTTAATATCATGTCAAAAATAGCACTATCACCACTTTTTAAAAGTGAAATACACATTTTATTGCAGAGGTTTAAAGCAACAAAGTGCTGTGCACGAAAATAGGGAAGTTTTGGTGTGGGATATGTAAATATATAAAAACTGTGTGCTTCACATTTAAATTTCCCAAACTAGAAGTCAAAGTATACCACTGAAAACATAGAAGAGACTTAGAGATTCATTGGATTATCTCTTGACTGATTGATTTAGAAAATACAAAGAAAAAGAGTGTCAGACATATTTCCAAATTAGGTATAAAATATGATGCGTGTGGATGATGTAGCTTTGATAGGTGTGAAAATTCTAAGGTGAAAAATAAAAAACAAAAAATTGAGTTTTTTTTTTCCTAAATGAGGAAGCAAAGGCTGCAAGCACTGAATGAAAGCTGGCTGTTGATCTGATTTGGTTTTCGTGTCAACAACAATTGAATTTAAGATGATTATGTTTAATTCTTCCTCTTTGAAATATGAACAACATCTACATAACCAAATAAGCTTAAACAAAGATTTAAAACTTGTCATATAAATTGAACAAGCATCAACACTAACAACATCTACAATAATTCACGTACTTCATCTAAATAACCAAACAAGCTTGAACAAAGATTTAGAACTTGTCATATAAATTGAACAAGCATCAACACTAAGTCGCTTGTTTAACATGCGCATTTGTCACTGACAAATAGCTCACTGAGAATTCAATAAAATGCCAATTAATGATGGCTTAGTCGTTATTTGATAACTTATATTATGTTTTTAAAGCAATTTTCCCATATAATAATTTAAAAAGTATGCATATTGTTAGAGGTATTAGTATGCTGAAAATATCAAATAAATAGTTAGATATATAGATTTAAATCATTTCTAATTAATATTTAAACTTAACAAACAACTTAAAAATTACCTAATAAAATATACCAATTTTGATTAAAATCTGGGAAATTTACATGTATGCACACAATTCTTATGTATTTACATCTCACACCTAAACTTGGATATTCGCATACAGAAGACATACAATCCTATAGCATCATAATTTGATACTTAAAACCTACAATCCTCTAAAATCAAGGAGTCAACTTAAGAAATAGGTAAAAATCAAACAGTGTCAAGTTAGAATACTACACTTGAGATTTTAATAAATTCTAAAGCTCTTCAAACTACAGTTATTTGCAATTTTCATTTCAGTAAACCTCCTTAGTACACCTCCCTCTTGAATTCACGTGATAATCTCCCAACCTGAGCGTTGCAAGACCTAAATACTAATTTAATTTTCCTAATGTAGAGGCCAACATCAATCCTAAACTAAAAGTCCTAATTTATTCTATACTACATCAATTATTTAAAAAATCAAGGCTAGATATATAATTTGACACATAAAAGTTAAAACACACTGTCCTTTAACATATAGTCATCTTTTCAATCCTCGGTCAATTTAACAAATTTGTGCAAACCTCTTGGAAATATCATGAACTCCCCACAAACTTTTATATCCATATTTTTTGCATAAAATAAAACCAAAAGATACAATAGGATAATAAATTTCATTTTGAGAAGAAAGTCAATAATCGATGAAAATTAAAATGTTAATGATATCTAAGCCAAAATACCGGGGAACAAAAGAATCATGAAGAAAGCGAACAACAAAGATTTGCTAGTAAGAAATTCGAATTAACATACCCGCAAATTGCATGCCCAACCTCATGATATGCCACCAAGCTTTTGCTTTTTCCATCTGTCATCACAGTTCCCTCCATTCCTGCTACAATCCTGTCAATGGAATCATCTATCTCTTTAGACGAAATGGCCGTCTTTCCTCTCCGACCAGCCAAAATTGCAGCTTCATTAAGAAGGTTTGCAAGGTCTGCTCCACTAAAACCAGGTGTTCTCATTGCTATAACATCTAAAGAAACATCACCATCAAACTTCTTATTGCTAGCATGCACCTTCAGTATCTCTGTGCGTCCCTTTACATCCGGCACATCAACAGTAACCTGAAAAGAATTCTTAAATTTAAGCAATGCAAGCCAGGTTATGAAAACAATACTGCCTGTAACTACCAATCTGTAGATTAAAAGATCACCTTAGACATAAATACATCAAAAGATAGATATTACTAAGACAGAAAAAAGGGAAATTTACATATGTAGAGCACAATTCTTATGTATTTACATATTTCATACCTAAACTCCCATATTTACATACATAGCACTTAGTTGTTTTAAAACTATGTATGAAAAGGTATATTTGACTTTTAAAATTAGTATTAGTGCTATTTTTTAAGTGATATCAAAGCTTTGAAGATAAAAGTTTGGGTGTGAGATATATAAAGAATTGTTTTCTATGTATATAAATGCCCCCACCCCCACAAAAAAAAAACATATTTACCCTATAATTAGCTTTATATCTACAATTTGGTGTAGACCCACCTGTCTATCAAACCTTCCAGGCCTTAGCAATGCGGAATCCAGGATGTCTGCGCGGTTAGTAGCTGCAAGAACTATGATACCTGTATTTCCTTCAAAACCATCCATTTCAGTCAAAAGCTGGTTCAGAGTTTGTTCTCTTTCATCATTCCCCCCTCCAATACCCGTTCCTCTTTGCCTTCCAACAGCATCTATTTCATCAACGAATACAATACAAGGTGCATTCTCTTTAGCCTTCTTGAAAAGATCACGAACCCGTGAGGCGCCAACACCAACAAACATCTCCACAAACTCAGATCCTGAGATAGAGAAAAAGGGAACACCAGCTTCACCAGCAATGGCCTTGGCAAGTAGAGTCTTTCCAGTACCAGGAGGACCAATGAGAAGAACACCTTTAGGTATACGAGCACCGACAGCAGTAAACCTTTCTGGTTTCTTAAGAAACTCCACTACTTCCATGAAATCCTGCTTTGCTTCATCAACCCCAGCAACGTCATCAAAAGTAACACCAGTGTTAGGTTCCATCTGGAACTTGGCTTTGGATTGACCAAATCCAAGGGGAAACCCTGGACCACCGGGTCCTCCAAGACCACCAGATGATCGTCTAGAGAGAAGGAACAGACCCCCAATGAGGATTAGTGGAAATGCTAAGTTCCCAATTAAATTAAACAAAAGAGAGCCAGAATCTTCCTGAGCATTGTGAGCTGCAAAATCAATATTTTTCTCTCTTAATTTCTGAAGAAGTTCTTGACTTAAACCAGGAAGCTGCACACGCACTCTCTGCACACGATTGCCAAGCTCTGGTGAAACAGCCTCCACAATTGCTATGGTTCCATTCTCAAATAAATCCACTTTCTTTACTCTATCCTTGTCCAGATACTCCAAAAAACGGGAATATGACATTCTTGAAGAAGATACACCTTGCTCATCAGCATTAGCAGTTTTTGCACCAATTAAAGTAGACAATGCTAGACCAGCATTTCCATGTAACAGCTTAAGAAATTCTCTTCTTGATGAGAGTTTACTTTGGTTTAAAGAGGCACTAATAGATACTGTCTTCAACATCACATTGTGCAAAAGAAGACTTGATGAGGAAGATAGGCTCGTACCATACATTCCCTTGGTAAGAATAGCTTTTCCAGATGTTCTGGATACCCCATTAGAGGTGAGACATGGAGAAGAGGCAGCCATATAAGTTCACTGTAAATAACAAAAAATGGCGTTAAATATATACTACAAAGAAAGGGCGAAAAGATAAAAAAAAGTTGTTGAGATACAGTTTGAGAGAATTTGTCAAAAGACAAACCCAGGAAGAAAATGAAGGATACATTTCAATCAAATTTAACCTATTGGAGATATAGTTTGAGAAAATGAAGGTTAGGTTTATAAATAATTCATCCATCAATATTAGTTTGTATAAGATGCTTACCCGATTTTGATAAAATCCTATTATGCCAACCCACAACACTGGTGCATCTTCTTCTATTCATGATATACGTGCAAATCATCTAAAATATCACCATTATATTATCTCCAATAGGTTATTAACATTATGTCTATTAAATAATCATTCATCGCTCATTTCTTCATTTAACACATATGTATTCACATTTTTATTTGTGCGATACATAACGCAGTTTTCAATAACTTCTTTTTTAGCGTAGCATCAGGATCCATACACTGCAGGCAATTCTGACTGTAGATTTACAAAATCTACCGCACATGCAATACTTTCTCATTCATGCAACGCTCAGCCATACTCTCCATGACTTATTCATTGTTTGACATCAAATTAATATAACATACCAAGCTGAAAAGAAGACACCTCTTCTTTCCTTCTTCGAAGAGTGCTATAAGGTCGTGTAGGTGGTGGGACGGGGAATGCCTAAGGAAGGGCAAGCTTAAGATAAGAGAAAAAGCAGAAAGATTATTTCAAAATATCAGAACTCTTCATGTAGAATACTTTACGCTTCCAGAAGACTTTGTTTTGACAAAGTATGATTGGGAAAAATGCAGATAGATAGTGATTGATTGAAGAGTTACTATTTGATTCTATTGCAGAAATGACCGAGTACATTCAAATGGTATCCAAAATGCCACAAAAAAACAGAGTTATTTAATGTGCAAATTTATTATTCATAAAGCTGAAATAAAACTGTATCAAATTTTATGTTCAAATTAAATCTGATGAGGTAAAAATGCATTAAATTGCTTATAAAACTTTAATAATAGATATTTTAAATACTGAAAAATATACATGACCTTACTTGAGGGCAAGTTNCGTAGGTGGTGGGACGGGGAATGCCTAAGGAAGGGCTAGCTTAAGATAAGAGAAAAAGCAGAAAAATTATTTCAAAATATCAGAACTCTTCATGTAGCATACTTTACGCTTCCAGAAGACTTTGTTTTGACAAAGTATGATTGGGAAAAATGCAGATAGATAGTGATTGATTGAAGAGTTACTATTTGATTCTATTGCAGAAATGACCGAGTACATTCAAATGGTATCCAAAATGCCACAAAAAAACAGAAAGTTATTTAATGTGCAAATTTATTATTCATAAAGCTAAAATAAAACTTAATGTATCAAATTTTATGTTCAAATTAAATCTGATGAGGTAAAAATGCATTAAATTGCTTATAAAACTTTAATAATAGATATTTTAAATACTGAAAAATATATATGACCTTACTTGAGGGCGAGTTATCAAACAAATTTCAAATTATAATTCTTTGACACATTTCAAGCATTATTCTTTTGAACTGACTCGTAGAATAGGGAAAGTGTTATTTCATAAACTTGGTAGAATGAAGAAAGTGTTATTTCATAAACTTGGTTGAAAAACCCGTGATGGCCACCACCTTGCATGCAAAATAGCATTGATGAGAATAGAATTTATCTAAAACATGAGATCAAAAGGTTCATCCATGGCTTCCTCATTGTGCTGTTCATGCAAAAATAAAGGACTGGCAATGCAAAATCTGCCTTTATCATCTGTCCTACTTCAATAACATCATCAAAGGTGCTATCTCTCTCCCTGTGTGTGTGTTTTCTAATCTTTTAAATGGTGTAATCATAAATGGGAAAAGTGTCAAAATAGTCCCTTGATTTTTTTGTAGGGGTCCATTTTAGTCTCGGAGTCTACAA
>JXCR01133769.1:0-75813 GCA_002079205.1 Phalaenopsis hybrid cultivar
TTTATAAGTAAAAGATTTATATCATGATTTTGATTTAGGAAAGGAAAAGTGAAATTCAAAATTATTAAAGGCCTACCCTGATATAGTAATCCTTGCGTGAAAAAGAAAAAAAGAAAAAGAAAAAAAAAAGAGAAATAAAAAGAAAAACGAGAAAAGAAAATTTGAAAAAAGGAGGAGAAGCTTGAGGATTAGTGCCTAATAAAAAATTGGTTTCACATCTAGTCTTTCTAAAGTATAAGACTTGAGAAACTCTTAAGCATATGGATATAATATGGTAAGTAAAATTATGCTTGATAAAAATTTGTAAGTGGAGATTATAGAATGCCTAAATTCTATATTTGAAGAATCTATAATATTTCTGAACTAGATAGAAACTCTTATTTTCATAATTCTTAACATTAAAATTTTCTATACTCTAAGTTGGTCTCATTGACTAATATTTTTTCTAAATTAGACTACTATATTTCTACATCAAAATTTTAGAAACTCCTAAAGAAACTCATATACATAATCTACTTATTTATTTTTTAAAGATTGAAGTGTCACTTGAGGACAAGTAACATTTTAAGTTTGGTGGATTTTGATACACCTAAAATATATAGTCTTTTTATACACATATTTATACCTACTTTTGAGATATTGCACTTTATGAAAGTTATTTGTGTGTTTTATTTCAGGTACAATCAAATGGATGAAAAATGGTAAAAGGAGTGAAAAATGTTTAAATTTGGAGCAAAAATAAAGAAGAAACAAAAAAATGAACTAAAGCGCGTAAGCGCCTATGACTGGCGCTTACTTGTTAGATGTACAGAGAGTCGCGCCTAAGTGCCAGGTACCTCACGCTTAAGCACAAGAAGTTATTTTTTGATGATTCTTTGAATTTAGATGAAATTTTTTGAAGAGGCATTTGAAGCAACCCTTGGTAAAAACGTGGGAAATAGCCCATGGACACGAAAATTCATTCAATTGACTTAGAAAAGGAGGTAACTTCTAGAAGATTCATTGAATGAGGAAACATTTTGAAGAGACACCAAGGCACCTTTAGGATTTTTATAAAAAAGGCTTGAATCATCAAAGGGAGAGGCAAGCTAATCCCAACAAACAACCATCATTCATCCAAGTAACCAACGACGCCACCATCAACCACTTTTGTTTTTATTTTGAGTTTTAGTTTGTATTATGAGTGAAGGAAGAGAATTCAAAGGATTGTTTAAGACATTTGGTGGAGGGAATTTGAGATAAGTGTTTATCTCTGTGACTACATTTGGTTCTAATTCAGATTTCTTATTTATGTGGATGATTTCTTCCTTTAAACTCAAGTGTGGTTGTGTTTTCTCCATGGATTCTGAGTAGTTTTCTTTAACTTTTTCCTTAAAATGATAACTGATTAAGTATTGAAAGGAAGTTGTGTAAAGTATTAGACTTCAAAGTTGGAAGAAGTTGTGTTGTTTTGAAACCTTGTACTTCATTTACGTCTTGATTTGGCCAATTAAGATGTTAATACATATTGTGAGAATATGTAAGATGCGAGATGGTATTGCCTCAGTCAACAAATGGTAAGAATCACATTTGATTTGATGGATGAGGTTGTAGTTCATGAGATTGGGTGCAAATAAATAGGGAAATAAACTTTCATGGGTGTAGAATTAGAGGAATTTAGAGTGACAGGCTTAAGCCCCCAATTTGATTTATAGTTTTAGGTTTTGATACGAGATGTTAGCCTCTAGGTGGAAGGAGAAGAGGGAACTCTAGAGTGAGAGCTAGTATCTTCCCTACTAAACCGGTCTTCCAAACTATTCAAACTACAGATTAGCCAATTTTCATTATAGCAACTCTAGTACGAGTAAAGAATATTATTTCTTCTATTTGGCACAACACAATTAGTATACTTACACTATAAAAGTTCTATACTTATTACTCATTCATGATAAAAGGAAAGATATTTTATTTATATTGCCTTCATCTTGCAAGTATTTAGTTAAGTTGATTAGTTGTTTACTTTTATTTTCATATATCCAAAAATTACAAAAAGAATCAAACTTTCATTCTTATTATAGCATCTTGAGTTTAATTAAGAATATTTTGCTATGTAAAATTTTGTTATCTAATTTCTCCTATTTTATAAAGTGCATATTGTTAGTTTTCACTATGGGTTCGGTATTCAGAGCTTAGTAAAAAGTCTTATATTACTTGATAACTATGTGAATACATGCACAGTATCCCATATTTAAATATTATAACTTTATTCTTATTTGCTTCATTGTAAAAAAATTACCTAGCTTTTGCTTGCGATCAAGTTTTTGACACTGTTGCAAAGTAAGAATTGTTATTAAGAAAATTAAGCATATAATCACATACATCGCAATAATTATCTATATAGAAAGCCGGGATCACTTCCCACTTCTTCTCACTACTTTGTCTTATGTGTGTCCACTCTGTGAGGGTGGCGACCATCTATTTATAGGCATAGAAGGCAATGGTGGAACCCTCTAGAGTCTTTCAGTTGAGTGCATCAATGATGAAGATCAATTCAATGGTTAGTGAGCCATGGATTGCCATAGATGAAATAGTGTGAAAGTTTGTGTCCTGATCTATGGATGAAAGCTACAAATCAATAGCTTGTCAATTTGGTGTGCTTATTGATACACCTAAAATATATATAGCATTAGCATACACATTTTTATACCTATTTTTAAGGATATTGCGCTTTAATGAAAGGTATTCGTGTGTTTTTCTTTCAGGTACAATCAAATGGAAGAAATATGGTGAAAGGAGTAAAAAAGGATTAAATTTGGAACAAAAATGAAGAAGGTGTGCAAGACAACAGTGACATCTAAGAGCCTAGAAATGGAGTTCATGTGCTAGGAAAACTGAGAAGGCCGCGCCTAAGCTCCACATACCTCGCGCTTAAGCTCTAGAGGTAGTTACTTGATGATCCAATGAATTTGGACAAATTTTTGATAAGGTGTTTGAAGCAACTCTTGGTGAAAACGTGGGATATGGTTAATGGACACCAAAATACATTTAATTGGCTTTTGAAAGGAGGCAATGATACAACTAAAATATATAGTCATTATGTACATATTTTTACACATATGTTTGAGATATTGCGCTTTAATGAAAGGTATTTGTGTGTTTTTCTTTCAGATACAATAAAATGGATGAAAATAGTGAAAGGAGTGAAAAGGATAAAATTTGGAACAAAAATGAAGAAGGTGTGAAAACGAACTGAGGTGCCTAAGCGCCAAGAACTGGTGCTTACGCACTAGTGAAATGGAGAGAGTTGCGCCTAAGAGCCAAGTACCTCCCGCTTAAGCGCTATAAGTAGTTACTGGATGATTCAATGAATTTGGATGAATTTTTGAAGAGGTGTTCGAAGCAACCACTGGTGAAAACGTGAGAAAGAGTTAATGGACACAAAAAATAATTCAATTAGCTTTTGAAATGAGGCAACTTCTAGAAGATTCATTGAATGTGATCACATTTTAAAGAAACACCAAGACACCTTTTAGAAAATTATAAAAGAAGACTTTGATTGAAGAAATCATCATCATCCATAAGATCCATCCAGAGCCAACCACCACACGCCATCGCCACCACCGACACTTTCTTATTATTTTAAGTTTTAGTTTGTATTGTAAGTGAATGAAGAGGTTCAAAGGAACTTCAAGACTTTGGTGGAGATGATTTGAGATAAGTTTTCATCTTTGTGACTACATTTGGTTTCAATCTAGACTTCTAATTTGTGTGCATGATTTCTACTTTAAAACTTAAGTGTGGTTGTGTTTTCTCCATGAATTCTCAGTATTTTTCTTTATATTTTTCTTTAAAATGATAAGTGATTAAGTATTGGATGGAAGTTGTGTGAAGTATTAGTTTTTAATGTTGGAATAAGTTGTGATGATTTTAAACCTTGTACTTCATTTACTTCTTGATTTGGCTAATTAAGATCTTAATATCTGTTGTGAGAATATGTAAGATCCGAGATGTTGTTGTCTCAGTCAACAAATGGTAAGAATCACATTTGATTTCGTGGATGAGAATGTAGTTCATGGGGTTGAGTACAAGTAAATATGGAAATAAACTTTGAAGGAGATAGAATTAGAGGACTTTAGAGTGACCTACAAAAGCCCCCAATTTGATTTATAGTTTTAGGTTTTGATACAAGATGTTAGCCTCAAGGTGGAGGGAGAAGAGGGAACTGTAGATTGAGAGCTAGTATCTTCCTTGCCTAACCCGTCTTTAAGAGTATTCAAACTGTAAATTAGCCAATGGTCTTTATAACATCTCTAGTAAGGGAAAAGAATATTATCGCTCCTATTTGGCACAATAAAATTTGAATACTTTCACAACAAAATTCCTATACTTGTTATTAATCCATGATAAGGAAAAATATATTTTATTTATATTAACTTCTTCTTGCAAATAACTAGTTAAGTTAGTTAGTTTCTTACTTTATTTTGAGTGATTGAAAATTACAAAAAGAATCAAACTTTCATTAATATTATAGCATCTGGATTTTAAGTAAGAATATTTTGATAAGTATAATTTGTTATCAAATTTCTTAAGTTTTTTAGTTGCATATTATAGTTTTCCCAGTGGTTCCATATTCGGGACTTAATCAAAAGGTCCTATATTACTTGATAACGATAGGTATACTTGCATAGTATCGCATAGTTAAATATAATAATAGTATTATTAGTTGATTTAAAGTCAAGTTTGGGCTTAGATGTTGTTGGAGATCAAGTTTTTGGCGTTGTTACAAAGTTAGAATTATAACTAAGGAAAATTAAGAATATAATTGCATACATCGCATTAACATATATAAAGATAATTGAGATCAGAAAACTCTTGGAAGATTCATTGAATGTGGACACATTTTGAAGAGACACGAAGAAATCTTTTGGAAAATTATAAAAGAAGACTTGGATTGGATTAAAAAACTCTCTCCGACGCCACTCTACACTCACTCCTACGCCCCTCCCGAACATCCTTAGAAACTCTCCTACTACGCCCCCCATAGCCATGCCACTGACTTCTCTCCCTTAGATTAATTAAGACATATTTCTAGAGAGAAGAATAGAGGAGTTGTGTGTGTGAGTAGAGAGTATTGTAAGAGAAAGGAAGAGAAGATATTCAAAGAAACTTCAAGAGTTTAGTGGAGAGGATTTGAGATAAGTTTTTATTTTTGTGACTACATTTGGTTCTAATTTAGACTTCTTATTTATTTGAATGATGTCAATTTTTAAACTTAAGTGTGGTTTTCTCCACGAATTCCAAGTATTTTTCCTTATATTTTTCCTTAAAATGATAAATGATTAAGTATTGGATGGAAGTTGTGTGAAGTATTAATCTTTAATGCTGGAATAAGTTGTGATGATTTTTATCCTTGTACTTCATTTACTTCTTGATTTGGCCAATTAAGATGTTAATATTTTTGTGAGAACATGTAAGATCAGTGATGGCATTGTCTCAGTCAACTAATGGTAATAATCACATGAGATTGTATGGATGAGAATGTAATTCATATGGTTGAGTGTAAATAAATAAGAAAATAAACTTTGAAGGGTGTAGAACCCGAGGACTTTAGAGTGACAGCTAAAACCCCCAATTTGGTTTATAGTTTTAGGTTTTGATACGAGATGTAATTCTCTTAGGTGGAGGGAGAAGAGGGAATTCTAGAGTGAGAGCTAGTATCTTTCCTACCTAGCCCATTTTCAAGACTATTCAAATTTTAAATTACTCAATGTTCTTTATAGCATCTCTAATAAAGGTAAATAATACTATTGCTCTTATTTGACACAACACAATTCGAATGCTTCCATAACAGAATTTCTATACTTGTTACTGATTCATGATAAGGAAAATGACATTTTATTTATATTGCCTTCATCTTACAAATATCTAGTTAAATTTAGTTAGTTGTTTACTTTATTTTCAATTATCAAAAATTACCAAAAAGAATCAAAATTTCATTCCTATTATAGCATCTATAGTTTGAGTAAGAATATATTTCAAAGTAGAATTTGTTATCTAATTTCTTCTGACTTATTAACATACTGAATTTCTCCCTGTTGGTTTGATATTCAGGGCTTAATAAAAAATTCCTATATTACTTGATAACAATTTTTTATATTTACTTAGTATTTCATATTTTATTATTATATTTACATTCTTTTTTTTCAAATTTAATTTTTTTGGAGCCTATGGAAAATTTAATTGCATACATCGTACTATCATATAGAATCCGGGATCAGTTATGCGTTGGACTAAACTTAAGATGTCTCTTGTAAAACTCAAATCTGGTTGAGATCCGAGTCGTAGTGGACTCGTCTTTCCAACTACAATAAGAGAAAATATAAAGGTTTAGCCATAATGAGAAGTTAAAGCATAACCTCCCTCACAATACATAATAATCAAATCAATCCACTAGTAATCCAAACATTTACCAACATCAATCAAAAAAATTAATCTACATTAAAACGAACACATCACACATAAGAAAATTAAAACTCACAAGCACACTAAACATGGATAACCATGGGTTAGTTCTCATGAAGCGCGTGGTTTAATTTCGTCAGCCTGATGAATCCCAAGGTATACATATTTCACTTGTTCACCACTTTTCTTTTTGGGGTTTTCTAATCCTCCTAAAAGGGTTCTCTAGTTTTGATTCGTATGATTAAAGTGTTGGAGCTCCTGAACTAACCGTACAAATCTAAAGACTTAACCAATAGGACAGATATCCAGTACTTCAAGCACTCAAAGATATTTTTGGTATTTTGGATTTTCTTTTAAATAGACACACAATAACTAAACACACTAGATAATAATACTACAATTTTCAAATCTAAGTCTTACATGTTCAACTAAAATTATCCTAAAGTTCTTACCATAGTTTTTCTCATAACTGTGTCAATAAGTTGACCTAATCCACAATTACACAATAATTTAGTTTCTTTACAAAAAACGTGATCCAATTTTTTTAAGCGACTAGTGTGCAAAAATGGATATGTTATAAAGTTTATAATTCAATTTAAAGTTTACACACTAGGGTTTCAACGCAAGTATACATATCATTCAAGTAATATAGTTTTTTTTTTAAAAGCCAGAGTATCAATCCCAAAGAGAAACAAGGTAAGAAATCCCTTAGCCTTAGTTCTATTCTACCACTATGAAGTCTTAGTTTGGAATGTCAATTAAGAGGGTGTTTTTCTATCAAATAGTCATAAATACAAACCTAAATCTAAAGTTAAACCTAATTAGATAAATGGTTTTGTGAATTTTGAGGTGTAAAAACTGCCTTTCTCTTATAGTGAACTAGATAATGTGTAGGAATATGATGCTTAAAATCTAATAAGGATATTAACAATGGGAGCAAAAATCTAAGTTATCCTCTTCTAAGTGTATAACGTAGCTTAGTTAACCTATGGTCGATTCCTTAAAATACTAGAATGTCACAACAAAACTTCTAGCCCGCCACCCTAAAGTCTCCTTCTCCTAATAGCTCTCTAATTGGCTCAATCTTAGATTTGAAGTACAAAACCCAAGATCAAATTGATAAGAACTTTTCCTGTCACACTAGAAACACCAATTTATACCCATCAATGAATATCTTCTAACATTGTATTGAATCTTAGGACTACTTTTCCTTCATCCATAAGTTCAATGTGGTTCCTTCTAGTTGTTAAAGTTATAGCCCTCCCGGGTCATTATGGTTTACAACAAATTTTAACATACCAATTGACCAAAATGAATATGTAAATGAAGCATGAAGTAAGAACCATCACTTTGATATGAAAAACCTTTTCTAACATGTATCCTAACATCGTAAACAATCATCCAATTCATTGTAAAAGAAAAGTACATGAATTTTATTTCACAAAGCAGGTGTCACACACAACAAAAAGCTTCATTAAATCTAAGAAGGTCCACTAGACAAGTGTTTACAAAAAGTACAAGATAATGAATAGCATAATACTTAGTTTTTTTCCCTTTAAAAGAAAGATAAAAATCCCTCCAACAAAGTTTCCTAATGATCCATGCAATGTTAATATAATCCTTTACAGTTATCTCTCAAAATCCCCTCTCTAATCTCTCTAGAAAAGGTAAGAACCAACATTTTCCACTTATATATATGACCTCTCACATTCCTGAACAAGCTTAAAATGCTAAAAGAGTCACTCGAAGAGACACACCCTTTAAAAATACTGAAAAGTCCCTCCTTTTGGCCAACGGAGCGAGACAGTCATTCGAAGAGACACAATCTTAAAATAGCCCTTCAAATCCCTAAGAGTAACTTCAGTTGCCCCTTTAAAATTTTTTCAACTACATTATATTTTTTTAAAAATTCATTTTGGCATCTAGGTGCCCAATCGTGGCGCCTAGTCTCCATCATTCTAGAAGCTTGAAATAACTTTTGGACATCTAGGTGCCAGATCCTAATGTCATGGCGTCGGGCTCTCTATTTTAATGTACAAGCTATGACACTTAGGTTCCAGAAGCTGACGCTCAGACGCTAGTTCACTTTATGCTTCTTTGCTCTAGTTGAGCCCATTTTCACTCCTTTTTATCTATAACTCCATCTCTCATACCTAAACCCAAAAACATGCAAAATACCTTCCATTAAAGTGAAATATCCTAAAAAGCAAGCATAATATATATTTATATAAATAATAATACATTTTTAGGCGTGTCATCGGGTCAACCCAATTCAACTAAATCATCAGGTCAACCCGACCTAACTCAGGTGAACCCAATTTAATTGAACCAGCAGGTCAAACCTACTTAACTTGGGTTAACCCAATTCAACTGAATCACCAGGTCAACCCAACCTAACTCAGGTTAACACAATTCAACTATACCACTATGTCAACCACACCTAACTCAGATTAACCCAATTCAACTAAACCACTAGCTCAACCCCACCAAACTTGAGTGAACTCAATTCAACTAAACCACTGAGTCAATACAACCTAACTCAGGCGAACCCAATCCACTAAATCATCAGGTCAATGATCCTGACTTTTATGACAGTACTACGAAGTATGTGTGGTTATATTCTTAATTTTTGTTATTTATATTTCTCTCTTTACAACGACACCAAAAATTTGACTTTGAAGCAAATATGAATGCAACTATTATATTTAAATATTGGGATACTACGCAAGTATATGTATCATTATCAAGCAATATATAATATTTTGATTAAGCCTCGATTATCAAACCACCCATAGGGATAATTACAATCTGTTAATAAGGAATTAGATAACAAACTCTACTTTAAAAAATATTCTTACCCAAAATGTAGATGCTAAAATAGGAATGAAAGTTTGATTATTTTTTGTAATTTTTAATAATTAAAAATAAAGTAAACAACTAACTAATTTTTTAAATAGATGTTTGTAAGATGAAGGCAATATAAATAAATATTTTTTTCTTATCATGAATCAATAAAAATTATAGGAATTCTGTTGGGGAAGTATAAAATATTTGTTGTGCCAAATAGAAGCAATAATTTTATTTACCTTTACTAGAGATGTTATAAAGAACATTGACTTATTTAAAGTTTGAATAGTCTTGAAGACGACTTAGGTAGGAAATATACTAGTTCTCATTCTAGAGTTCCCTCCTCTCCCTCCACCTAGGGATAACATCTCTTATGAAAACCTAAAACAATAAACCAAATTATGGTCTTTAGCCTGCCACTCTATAGTCGTATAACTCTACACCCTTCAATGTTTATTTATCTATTTATTTGCACTCAACCATATGAATTACATTATCATCCATACAATCTCATGTGATTGTTACCATTAGTGACTGGAAAATTCCATCTCAAATCTTACATGTTCTCAACATAAATATTAATGTCTTAATTGGCCAAATCAAGAAGTAAATAAAGTACAAGGTTTAAAATCATCACAACTTATTCCAACATTAAAGACCAATACTCCACACAACTTCCATCCAACACTTAATCACTTATCATTTTAAGGAAAAAGATAAATAAAACAACTAAGAATTCTTAGAGAAAATACAAAAACACCTAAGTTTAAAATTAAAAATCATGTAACACACAAGAAGTTTAATTTGAAACCAAATGTAGTCACAAAGATAAAGACTTATCTCAAATTCCTCTCCACTAAACTCTTGAAGTTATTTTAAATCTCTTATCTTCCTTTCTCTTACAATACTCTCTACTACACACTACAATTCCTTCATTTCTTTTCTCTAAAAATATCCTAAGTAATCTATGAGAGAGGGGCGTCGACGGCTAATTGAGACTCTCTCAATCATTCAAACCAAGTCTTCTTTTATAATTTTCCAAAAGGTGCTCTGGTGTCTCTTCAAAATGTGTCCACATTCGATGAATCTTCTAAGAGTTGCCTTTTTTCAATAGCCACTTGAATGTACTTTTGTGTCCATTAACCATAACCCACATTTTCACCAAGTGTTGCTTCAAACACACCTTCAAAAATTCATCCAAATTCATTGAATCATCAAATAACTACCTCTGGCGCTGAAGCACGAGTTGTATGGCGCTTAGGCTTGGCTTTTGCTGTTATTATGGTGCTTAAGCGCTAGTCTTGGGCGCTTATGCGCCACAGTTCTTTTGCACACCGTCATTTTTGCTCTAAATTTGATCCTTTTTTACTCCTTTAACCATTTTTCATTTATTTGACTATACTTGAAAGAAAAAAACACAGAAATACCTTTGATTAAAGTGCAATATCCTAAAAAATAGGTATAAAAATGTGTACATAAATGTTATATATTTTAGGTGTATCAAAATCCCCCAAACTTGAAATGTTACTTGTCCTCAAGTGATACTCCAATATTTTAAAACCAAAATAAGTAGATTATGTAAATGAGTTTCTTTAGGATATTCTAAAACTTTGATCTAGAAATATAGTGGTCCTATTTAAAAAAAACATTAGTAAATGAGACCAACTTAGAGTTTAGAAATCTTTAATGTAAAGAAGTTTGAACATATAAGTTCTTATCTAGTTCAAAAATACTTGTAAATTCTCCAAATATAGAGTTTAGGCATTCTATCTTCTCCACTAAAAAAAATTTATTAAGAATAATTATACTTACTATATTATATCCTTAAGCTTAATAGTTTCTCAAGTCCTATGCTTTAAAAAGATCATATAAGAAACCAATTTTTTATTAGACACTACTCCTCAAGCTTCTCCTCCCTTTTTCAATTTAACTTTTCTCCTTTTTTTCCTTTTTCCTTTTTTTTTCTTTTTCTTATTCTTTTCTTAGGTGAGGATTACTATATCTGGATAGCCCTTTAATGTTTCAAATTCTACTCCTCCTTTCCTAAAACAAATGTTTAATATAAATCTGTTACTTAGTAATATAATAATAGTTTTGAAAAGTATTTTTAATTAAAGAAATTTAAGTATTAAAAATAAAAGTCTAACCATTATATATTTTTCAAAAATTCAATTTCTCCTACTAAAGATAGTTATACAATATTTATCATTTTTATACTAAATTTTTCTAACTTTAAGTTTTTCTTCATTTATATAGGTTTCATCTAAATTTTCTTACTCATTTCTATATTTAAAAATTTACCTCCCTAATATAACTTCATGTGCATATTCTTTTATTTTCAAACCAAAATCAAATTTATTTGTAGCACGTTTGAGAACAAATAAAATTCAACTTTTAAAAATTATTTTTCAGTCCCCCAAACTTATGTTTTTAATAAGATTAGACATTTTAGCGTCATATTTATATTGAGGTAGGAATGAAAACTAACAATAACATGCTTACAAAAATTTTCATACCCTAAATATACATGTACAAAGATTAAAAACAAGAGTAAAAATTAATTTATCAAATTTTTACTTAACTTTATCATATATGAGATTCATTAGACTTATATGTAGTGGAAGATAACATAAAAGCAAACAAACACACTAACATATATTTGAAACTGCAATATAAAGTAAATACATGATAGTAAGTTAAATTTTAAAAATGAAGTTTTTTAGGTGAAATTTAGTAATATTCTAGCACTTCCTAATATTTTGTACGAGAAGTAGAATCACTTGAACTTCTAGAAAATCCTCCTCTTCAACCAAATGTAGAATGTTCTGAATAAGATTTCACATTAATGCTTATGATAGGATTTAGAGGCTGCAGAATCTCCTCCCAACAATCAAATCTAACTCCAGCTTGCTCACATAAGGATAAGATTAAGGAGGTGAATCCCAAACCTGCAGTAGTGGTAGTTGTAGCTGAACAAGTGATCGTTTGATAGATCAAGGATCCAATATCAATCGGCTTAAACTGCTGAATGCAATAGTTCAGAGTAATTATATCTCTTGTAACTTCACTGAGGTGATTGGTAAAGAGCAGACGAGCTGAAATAAAATACTGCCATGCTTTTGACTTGGCATCAAGCTTTGATGAAGGAAAATTTACTCTCCTTTCATTTGTTATTTTCCATAATCCTCTTCCCGCAGTCAATGACGATAAAATCTCATCTAACTCCTCCTCAGTTAGATTATAATTTTAATAAAAACACAATATACTAGGGGGTAGTTGCTAAAATGAATTTATTACCTCAGGGGAAAAAAACTACTGATTTTCCTCAAACCATGACTTGATCTTCCTCAGCATAAGGGAGATTAGCATAGATCTCCCAAACCATATAAATTACACCTATACCAGAAAAATAATAGAATTTTTCTTACTGTCGGTGAATTATTAAATCTTCCATTACTCCACTCGTATTTTTGAAACAATGCTTAAGAATCAATTTTCTTGATTGCAGTGCTTCATTATATGTATCCTAAGCTTTTGAATTAATGAACTTACTAGAATCAAAGCGGGACTTCCTCTTGCTTCACTTCATTCTTGGTGTCATTTCTAAAAATCACATAAAATTCACAATAAATCCTAACCTCAAGTATAAATCACTAAACTTAACTTTTAGAAGCTCAAACTATCCTTTTTACGTATTTTCCATAGATTTTTCTCAAATTTTTACCATGAATAGTGATTTTTGGTTAAATCCCCAATGTATTTAAAGTAATGGTAAAAATAAAAAATTTTTACATAGAAGTGAAGCTCTTACCATAAGAATATGAAATTTAGCAAATTTGGCTTAATTACACCAATAAATCTTCACTTTAGAAAGAGAAATAGGTCGAAAAATCATGAAATCTCAAGGAAGAAGATGACTGTTGGGCAAAAATGGTGTTTTTCAGCTCAAATTTTTACTTTTAATCGTTCACAAACCGGTTTAAGTGAACCGGCACTAAAGCATGACTGGTTTGGCGCTTAGGTGCCTACCTCACGAGTAGTCCAACAGTTAAGCACAGAGTATTGGTGCATAGGTGCCACTTCACAAATCAGTAGTTAAACGTAGAGTATTGGTGCATAGACACAAATTTTAATATTTCCAATTTTAAGTGAAATTCACATCTAGCCCTAGGTCAACCATGCCTAAATGGTCTTCTAAATCTTAATAACTAATTTCTTCCCCTTCAACTCTCTTCTTTCTAAAAATTTACCAATTTTTACAAATTTGATTCAACACAAAATAACAAAAGATTTTCAAACAAACAAATACTTATATTATTTCACAAGCAAATACAAACACTTATGATACATAATTTCTTAATCCACAGATTCTTGGATGAAATAACTCCTAAGCACATAATCTAAATACTAAACAAACTCATTATTAAAAACACTTAAAACTAACTTAACACTAACATCAAGACACCTATAACAAACAAACACTAACTTCAAACACACAACTAGATTCTAGAACTTATATCCATTCTCCATCCGGTTGAACAAATTTTGGCCTTTCATTTGTTTCTCTTGGGGCATTTGGAATATAGATCTGATAGAACTGATGGTGGTGAAGAACTCTGGTTGAGCCTTCCTCAATCTATTTATTTTTCAAGTACATAGCCTTGTCTAATTCTTCTGTAAAACATGTATGGCTAAATTGCTTCTTAAGTTTCCATCTAATATGCTCCAAATGTGTGTTAGTCTCATTCACCTTTGCTTCAATTGAAGCCACATCAGCCTCAATCTTTGTAATCTTCTTCGCTATTCCTTCTATACTAACAGCTAGAAATCCATTGTATAACTCTTGTGCACTTTGACTAACAAACTTTTTCTTCATGGCTTCTTCCTTCTTCTTCATTTCAATTTCCCAAGAAGACATTTTTCTAAGTTCTATCACTCTTCACTTAGACTTTAGGATGAAAATTGAAGTGGGGTGAGATTTATTTTTAGGCTTTGGATCAAGTTTAAACCCACTACACACGTTCTCAAACCACTAACCAATGTTTAAACCCGCTAAACCTCATTTAATTCTTCTATAAACATAATTTAGAATGTTTTGTTAACTATCGCGCTTAAGCGTCGAATATTAGTTCTTATGCGTCGGTGCTTAATTTAGCATATGTCTGCTTAACGTCCAAATACTTATTCTAACACATCTAAGTCATCTATTAAGGTCTTAAAATCATCACTAAATCACTATATATTTAAAATACCACCACAAATTTTTTAATCAAATACAACAACATAAAATTTAAAATAGAAAAACACTGATAACTATGGGTTGCCTCCCACAAAGTGCTTGGTTTAACGTCGTCAGCCCGACATAACCAGTGCTTATTCTGGTTGACCCAACAACATCAGATCATTTAATTTAACTTGATTATCTATAAAATAGGGTTTCAATTGATGACCATTCACTTTGAATATTTTCTCAGTTTTAAGATCTTTGATATCCATAGGTCCATAGGGATAAACTTTTATCACAATAAATGGGCCCATCCACTTGGACTTAAGTTTTACTAGAAATAATTTTAACCTCGCATTATGTAGCAAAACATGTTGCCCTTGCTCAAAATTTTTAGTAAGAATCCTCCGTTCATGGCACATCTTCATCTTTTTTTTATATATCTTAGAACTCTAATAAGATTCATTCTTTATCCCTTTAAGCTCAATTATTGCAATAGTCTTTTCTGACCAGCATCCTTTAAATTATAATTAAATTCGTTAATATTCCAATATGCTTTAAGCTCAATTTCAACTAGTAAATGACAAACTTTCCCAAATATTACCCTATATGGGGACATTCCTATAAAAGTTCTACATGCAGTCTTATATACCCACAAAGCAAAATCAAGTTTCTCTCCAATCCATTTTTGTTGGATTTAAAAATTTTTATAATATTCTTTTAATTTCATGATTGGATAATACAACCAAACTACTTGTCTGAGGATGATAAGCAGTAGTAATTTGATGGTTGATATGATATTTCTTTAATAATTTATTCATTATTACATTTTTGAAATTATTACCCCCATCAGTTATGATCACTCTCGGCATCCCAAATCTACAAAATATATTCATTCTTAAAAAAATTGCAACACTTTGAGATCACATTGAGGTAAAGCAACAACTTCTTTCCATTTAGATACATAGTCTACTGCTAACAATATATATAAATTTCTGAACGATGGCCTAAATGGTCCCATGAAATCGAATCCCCAAACATCAAATAAAATAATTGAGGGGCATCTCATTTTTCCTAAAAATATTTCCTACTCATTGACATCAATCATAAGCTTTGATATAAGCATTAACATCTCTAGAGATTGCAGGCCAATAAAATCCAGATTGCAAAATTTTTTATGTTGTTTTGTCAACACCAAAATGACCCTCAAAATCAGAATTATGGAATTTTTGCATAATTTCATAAACTAAAGGCACACATCTTTGAATAATTAGATCATTTCCTTGTTTAAATAAAAATTGTTTCATACCAAAAATATGTCTTAGCTTCAGATAGAAATTTCCTCTCCTGTTGGTATGTCAGTCCATAGGGCATAATATCACTAAAAATAAAGAGCACAATGTCAACATACCATGGAACACCCTACTCATTAATATTGAACAAATTCATCTAAAAATGCTCATTATTTTCTTTTTGAAAACAAAGTGATTTATCTAATTCAAGTCTGGACAGATGATCAATAATTTGATTTTCAACTCCCTTAATATCTACTATTTCAAAGTCAAATTCTTGCATAAGAAGAATCCATTGTATCAGTCTTGGTTTTCCTTCCTTTTTTTCATTAAATATTTAATTACAAAATGATTTGTATGCACAACACATTCTGTTCCAATTAAGTATGATCCAAATTTATGAAAAGCATAAACTATTGCTAATAACTCTTTCTCATTTGTGGTATAATTAATTTGAGCTTCATTAAGAGTTTTACTAGTATAATAAATGACTTTGAAAATTTTGTCATGCTTTTGTCCTAAAACAACTTCAATAGCATAATCACTTGCATCACACATTAATTCAAAAGGTTTTCCCAATCTGGTGAAGTAATGATTGGTGTAGTAACTAATTTTTCTTTTAATAGCTCAAAAGCTTTTAGGCACTCATGAAAATTAGAAATTACTTCTTTTCCAAGCAAATGACATAAAGGCTTGGCAATTTTTGAAAAGGCTTTGATATAACTCAAGTAGAATTTGGCATGTCCTTAAAAACTCCTAATTTCCCTCACATTTTTTGGGTGAGGTAAATTAGCGATCACTTAAATTTTTGCAGGATCTACTTCCATACCATTTTCTTATATATGATGTCCTAAAACAATTCCTCGTGCTACCATAAATTGACATTTTTCCGAATTAAGGACTAAATTTTTTTCTTCACAATGCTTAATAACTCTAGATAAATATTCTAGACATTATTCAAATAAAGTTCCAACCACTAAAAAATCATCCATAAAAACTGCAATACCTTTACCAGTTAAATAACAGAAAATAATCATCATACCTCTTTGAAATGTAACAGAGGCATTACATAAACTAAAGGGCATTCTTCTAAAAGCAAATGTACTATGTGGACTGGTCAACATTGTTTTCTCATGATCCTCAGGTGATAACCAGTATATCCATCCAAAAAATAAAAGTATTTATGCCCAGCTAGTCTATCCAACATTTGGTCTAGAAAGGGTAGTGAAAAATGATCTTTCCTAGTGATGAGATTTAATTTTCTATAATCAATGCATTATTGCCACCTGTGACTTATCTTGTTGGTATCAAACTCATTATGTTCATTCGTAGTCACAGTCACTCCTCATTTCTTATGAACACAGTGAATTTAACTAACCCATGCACTATCTGAAATAGAGTAGATAATTCTAGCATCTAACCACTTTAAAATTTCTTTCTTAACAATTTCTTTCACAACAGGATTCAATCTTGTTTGAGGATATCGACAGAAAAAGTGGAGTTGCCTGTGGAAGCTATTGGTCGCCTGAATCGGAATCTCGTTGCCCGCTTTGGAAAGGTATTTAATTTACACACACACACACACACATATATAGGTTTAGAAAAATATGAAATCAAACTGATTCCATATCTTTCATAGTTTAAAAGAAAGTGCACTACACCTCAAGCCACGTATTTATCCCGAAAGATAAACACAAGACTTGACGGTGAGGATCGATCAAATAAACTAAGAAACATATAACATCAGTTTGCTCTGTGAAAACCATTTTATTTACAAGCTGACAAGTTCCCCTATTTAATATGAAGAATTAAATAGGGTTTATATTAAGCTGGGTTCGGAAATGCTTCCTATAAGGGCAAGCCCCTATAGTTAATTACATCCTAGACAATCGAAGTCACTTAAGAAAACTCTCGATAAAAATTAGGGGATATTATCTTTAAGGTGTTCAATTGAATATGACTTTTCAAGGAGATCGAACAAAGAGGTGTGAAAGGGGGATTGCTCAAATTTGGAACATTTTATTTTATAATCCAAAGGGAGAGAGGCTATGGGATGTCATAGATCCGGAGGAAAACCTCAGTGACTTCCCAAAACTATCCTATTGTTAGGCTTCAGTTTTGGAGATTAGAAATATTTAATGTTTCATCCTGCCAATTTTTTTAATTAGGGCTTACATTCGTGTGAAACAATTACATAAATAGCATGGAAGATGTGAGGATTTAGGTTGTAATGAACGACAGCCTCGAAATCCTAAGATGAGTTAGTGTTTATATTTTATGGCATAACCATACAAATGCCTAAAGATAAGTTGAGGAATTATGTTGCATAAGCAAAAAACTTTGAAGTTTGATGGATAGTTGCTTGATTCTAAGAGAAGCTATGTTGTTGTAGATCGCTTTTGTAGAATGCTGCCCAAAAGAAAGCTTCAAGCTCCTTGATGAAGTAGCAGGCTTTAGTTTTAAAAATGTCAATTGAGGAGATGAGAAAAAAAACATGTTTTAGAAGTCACGTTTTCTAGTGTGTCAGGTCATGATGTCAAATCAATTGTTTCCTAAGATTATGGTTATTTAAATTTTATGGGGGATATTAAAGTTGATTAGAGCGACACCAGTTAGGATCCTACGGTTCCCTCATTTCGACACCACTATTTTTTTTCGAATTCACTTAGTCCAAATAAATTTACTAAACTCAACTTAATGAGTTTCATACTTTCATTTAGATTCTGGGAAATCTCTTTAGCAGCCGTAGGTTACCTCCTCCGAGGGATTCCCGATCATCCGATAGAGACACTTTAATTTAGTTGCAATTTTGGTTTTGTGATGTTCGTGATTAAATTTTGAGTTATCTTATATTTTGAATGTTGTGGAGTTGAATTTTATCTTGTTTGATTTTTAAATTTTTGTTTTGGTTTCAGGTATGTGGCTATCCTAAAAGTTTTTGTTTTTACATGCAGGGTGACATCGTTGTTTAACAAGCAAGTTCATGAGCAGGAAAAGTACAGTAAAGAAAGTGCAGGAAAGGAAGATGTTGTAAATTATAATAGCGTACCTGTCAAGTCTTCTTGTTCCCTTCACTCGAAAGTTTTGTACTTGCAAGGCATATATATATATATATATATATATATATTTATTTATATNCACATCATAAAGGGTCCTATTTATCTAAGTGTATAGATGATTTCTCAAGCAAGGCATAATGAGTTTAATCATACTTCAAGATATCCAAAAGAGTATGAGGAAGGTCAAGGGACCAGGCCCTAGACATCTCACAATTCCTTGAAAAGTCCCGAGTTCATTCAAACTCATTATGTTGCTTAATAACTCATCCTTATCATACCCTTATGCTCAATGAACTGATGTTCTAGCCAACCCTAAAAATGGGTTAGTTATCACTTGATGTTCTATTTATAAATTATATAAGTAAAGACTCTTAGGAGGCAATTTGGTTTTATTAAGGAACTTAGCACTTTGATTTTAAAGATGGGCTTGTTGTGTTTTAAAAGGTTTTAAATTAGTTATACATTATTTTTCTAGACCTCATTAAACAAAATTTTGATTAAGCCTATTTCACTACTAAGCCCTTAAAACTTAATGGGTAGATTTGCAATTTCAAAAAAAGATTTAAATGTTTATACCTTTAATAATTATCATCAATTATAAATCATTTCAAAATCATTAATTGGGGCTTAAAATCAGTGAGTTATGATCTTCCAAAATTCAAACCCCTCACCTTAATATCTTGTTTTTTTAAATATTCTTCCAAGTTTCATCAAATTTAAGAAAAATACAAATTTATCCTTTACAAGATCAAAGTGAGGTTGGTTACTACCATTTATCCCTTTCATACTCCAATCATTAAAACATATCAATTATAATTATTAGTTGCCCATTTAGCCCTTTGGTTAAGCTTAAATAATAATTAAGTCTTAAATTCCAAAATTTGCCTTTTGCTCCTAAGGCCCTAATACCCTATAATTCATTAAATTAAACTCAAATGACTTGAAAATTTTAAGTTACCCCACTCATCAGAGGAGAAAATGTGATTTTTTGAATTTATTTAATTTTATAATTACTTCTAATGCAAAAATAGTGATTTGTTAATGAATATTTAATAACTCCATAAAAAAAACTCTACCCTTAAGAAAATTATTGGAGGTTCACCTAGGTCAGAGGATCACTTGGATCAATTTTCATGATTTTTAGAGGTTTAATTTAATTATTAGAATTATTTATTTATTTTGAGTATTAATTAAATATAAAATATTGTTTAAGTATAAAATTAGGTTTAATATTTTTATTAAATCTCTCTGAGTCTAAGAAACCTAGAGATACAAATTTCATATTTTTGTGATTTATATTTTAATTATTGGAATTATTTTAGTGAAAAAATAAAGAAAATTCATTTTAAGCCTTTATAAATTAATACCTTGACTTAGAAAATTAGGAAAATTATTTTAATTAGTTCTAAGTGATAAAGAAGTCAAATGTGAAATTTTAATGTGTTTATGCAATTTTGCAATTGTTAAGATTTTTAATTAATTTCTAATTATTTAAATGCCCAAAAATAGCTCAATAATGAAGTATTTATTTTAATTCCAATTTTATTTTTCTTTGGTTGTTGTGGTCATAAGGAGCTCTCAAAACTAATTTGGTGATTTTTAAAATAGTATTTTAATTATTATAATTATTTTAATGCCAAAAATGTAATTTCACTTGATTAATCCATTTAAATGATCAAATTAATTCCAATTGACTTGAAATTTTCATAGGGAGCTCCTTTGACATTAAATTACACTGGAGAATGATTTTTATACTATTTAAAATTTTAATAATTTAAAATTTTAATTACTCAAAATTAATTTTATTTTGTTTTTTAGGGTTTGTGACAATTAAGATTATTTTAATGAGTTAAATCATGTTTATATTTTTTCTAGGATCCTCCGACCACATTGAACCTACCAAAACAAATTTTTTATTTTTTTGATGATTATTTTAATTTTTTAATTTTTTTACCAAAATAGGGACCATTAATTTGAAAATTAGATATCTCTAATTAGAAATTCCCCCTGACTTTGGAAAAATCAGGGCAGATACCTAACAACAGAGACAACAAAAGCCCCATGGTCCCATGCCATGGTTAAATGTCTATGCAAATGGAGAAACCAAAAAAGAGATACATCATTTAATTAATTAAAAATAATAAATGCGTCAAAAAAATATGAAACTATTTCCACATTGTTCTCCTCTATTCATTGAGCAAGAGGGTATTTTTATTTTATTTTTGTGATTTTTCTACACAATGATATGGATTTTCTAAGTTCTAGCCACTAAATAATAAAATAAAACCATATTTTTCAACTTAACGCAGTCAACCTCGTATGTGATGAAGGCCCACGAGTCGCCACAAGATTGGACACCGCCAAATGAGTCACCATGCGCTTTTCAAACCATCCATCAGTCTGACGCAATCCAGAGCGTTTGATCTCCAATACTGCTTATATGCAATAATATAAAAATGTCTGTGATTATATTTTCACTTACATTTCCTTACTTTGCAACAGAGTCAAAACTTGATCCTGAAGAAAATAATAATTTAACTCTTTAATTTATATATTGGGATACTACACAAGTATAAGTATCGTTATCAAGTAATATAAGACTTTTGATTAAAACCTGAATATCAAACACATAGGGAAAATATATAATGTGCTCTATTGAACAACAAACTTCTATTTCAAAAAGAAAATTACTTAAACTAAAGATACATTCACAGTAATTAAAATTCAAATTTTTTTGGTATTTTTGATATTTTGACAAAATAGTCGCAATTTAAAAAGATAGCTTGAGTTTATGTAAAAGAAAAACACTAAATTTGAAAATATCTCTCTCATTATCATTATTCAGTAGTGCGCATAGTAATTCTGTTGTGGTAGTATGCAAATTGTGTTATATTAAATATGAGCAATTATATTCTTTACCCTTACTAGAGATGCTATGAAGAACATTGGTTAATTTAAAGTTTGAATAGTTTTGAAGACCGACTAGGGAGGGAAAATACCAGCTCTCACTCTAGATTTCCCTCGATTCCCTCCACATGGGGGCTAACATCTCGTATCAGAACCTAAAACAATAAACCAAAGCCTTTAACCTGTCACTTTAAAGTCCTCTAACTCTACACCCTTCAAAGAATATTTCCCTATTTATTTTATAATAAATCAAATGAATTACATTCTCATTCATACAACCTCATGTGATCTTTACAATTTTTGACTGAGACAATACCAGCACGGTTCTTACATGTTCTCACAATAAATTTTAACATCTGAATAGGCCAAATCAAGAAGTAAATGAAGTTAATGGATTTAAATCATCACAACTTCTTCCAATATTAAAGATCAATACTCTCCACAACTTCCATCAAAACTTAATTACTTATCATTTTAAGAAGAAAGATAAAGAAAACTACTCAAAGTCCATGGAGAAAACAAAACAACTTTATTACTTATCATTTTAAGAAGAAAGATAAAGAAAACTACTCAGAATCCATGGAGAAACTAATTACTTATCATTTTAAGAAGAAAGATAAAGAAAACTACTCAGAATCCATGGAGAAAACTAATTACTAATCATTTTAAGGAGAAAGATAAGGAAAACTACTCAGAATCCATGGAGAAAACAAAATCACACTTCAGTTTAAAAGTAAAAATTATTGTCAAATCAAAAAGTAGTCTCAATTAAAACCAAAAGTAGTATAAAAACAAAGATAAAAACTTATCTCAAATCCTCCACCAACTCTTGAAATTCCTTTGAATCTCTTCCCTTTTACAAGAATTTCAAAATAAACTAAAGACAAAAATGATAAAGTAAATTTGTGTGGTGTCTGAAAATCTCTCCAAAACTCTCTCCTTTCCAACACTTTTCAGAACTTTCTCGCACTCTCTCCCTCTTCAAGCACCCACTTCAAATGTAAAACTTCCTTCTTTTGTAAATCTCCAAGTGGTGCCTTGATAACTCTTCAAAATATGTCCAAATTTGATGTATTCTCCAAAGGATGCCTCCTTTCACAATTCTTTTAATAATATTTTCGTTCTTAGTGGTCACAACAACCCTCTTTAGCCAATAGGTGCCTGAAATAGCTCTTCAAAATTTGGTCAAATGAAGAAAACTGCCACATAACCTCCTCTGGCACTTAAGCGTGGGGCCTCTGGCGCTTAGGCGTGGCCTTCTCTGTTTAACGGGTGCTTAAGCACCGGATTCTATGCTTAAGCGCCAAAACACTTTAGCACAATTTTCACCTCTTTGCTCTAAATTTGATACTTTTTCACACCTTTTAGCATTTTCACCTTGTTACTTGTACCTGAAAGAAAAACACACAAATACCTTCCATTAAAGAACAATATATCAAAAATAAGTATATAAATGCATCTAAAAATACTATATATTTTAGTTGTATCAGCGTCCATTCAATACACATGGAAACAGACAACATTGATTCATTGTCCCGAAATCCTTAGCTCGAGAACCGTCCAATATCAAACCCTAATATCTCTCTCGATACTTAACCAAATTAAGTACGGTTTGTTACTATTGACTCATCTTGATTAGGAGAACATATCCATATGGTTAATCAAGCCTTAAATCAAGTCTATAAGCATGGAGAAATAAGTGAAGCTTGTTTTAAAGAGAGAGTTCAATACATTTGCCCCAGAGGTGTGGCCTCGATTGGGAGCTTCCAAAAGCTTGCTTTGAGTCCAAAGATCTCTTAGATGAAGCCTCAAGTCATGGTGAAATGCCTAGGTTTGATTTCAATGAAGGCCGATTAAGGTATTCAATCAAAGTCCACCCTAGGGTGGTCTGGTGATGGGGCTTCTATGGGGGATCTTCTTCTCTCATTCATGGAATGGTGTGGGTACAATTAATTTGAATTTGGTGGAGTCTAGAGGGATGTCCTATTTTGGCCTTAATTTTAAGCTCCAAAATTGAACTCAGGTAGTGGGTTTGAGGGCTTGAGAATGGTTGGATTGAACTTAGTGGGTCTTAAAGAAGCTCTAGGATCAATTTGACAGAGTCTTCCCAAGGAATTTCAAGCTCTCCCCTCTTGTCCATGAAGAATGAGTTTAAATAGAAGGGGAAGGAGAAGCCAACAGGGGCAATTGGTGGGTGCCATAAGTTGCTTATGTGGAGGGCATAAATGTGCAAAAATCCAATTGGGATGAGGCAGCTTGGATCGGTTTAATTTTGGGTTTTAGCTTAGGTGGAGCATTTGGTCTTGGCTTTTTCTGTAGCCAAGGTAGCCGGCTGGCCAAACTCAGGTCACCATCCGACTCCAGGAGGTCAGGGCTTGGTTTTGGTGAATTAAATTTAGGGTTGGCATGTGTAAAGGCATTGAATTGAAATAGAATGACGGAAGATCTATTTTGGGTCAAATTGGGTTAAGTCATTAATTTCGGTTGGGTTTACTCATCAAGGTTGGTTTAGGCTGAAGAAAAGATCATTTGGCTTCACTTAATCAGTGGGAATAAGACACCATCCAAGGGGATTTGGCTAAACATGGGTTAGAGTGATTCATGGGAGGGGTTAAAAGAATCTTAAGGAGCTTGAAACTGGCTTGGATTTTTGCAATTAATAGTTTGATGAGGTGGTATGGATCTCATGGCTCACCTATGGCTTGTGAGTGGCTTCATGGCTTCCCTTTGGCTTGGTCAAGTTTCATGAGGAGAAATTTTGGATTTTATGGGATATTTTGGTGGTGTTTTTCATGAGGCCTAATATGGAATGATTTTATCATAAATTTGAAACTCATGGAATGATTTTGATTAAATGGATGATAAAGAGAAAAGAAATTGTCATGTGGGCTTTGGATTTGGGCGTTTAAAATTAGATGTAGTGGGCTTGGGCTCTCAAAATTAAGGTTGAATTTGGGCTAAAATTTGGGCTAATTAAATGTTGAATTCGGTGTAGGAATATTTTATGAAGGATTTGGAAAACTTTCAAGTGATTTTGAATTGAATTGAAAGGCCAATTTGGTGGATTTAGACGCATGGTCAAAATTGGGGCTTTTTGATTTGGGTGAAATCCAGCATGCCATTGGGGCAAAGTTGTCTTGAAATTTTTTTAGATTGGTACTGGTGGTACTAAATTTTGGTTTGAAATTGAAATTGGGCAAAATTGGGGTAAATTGGGCCAAGATTGTGGCTAATTTGGGGAAATTGGGCCCTTAAGGGCAAATTAGGGCTTTTGGTCAAATTGTGTAAAATTGGTCAAATTGGGTCAATGTGATGGTTAAAAATTGAAATTGGGAATATTTAGAATGATTTTGGAATTATTGGGAATTTTTGAATTTTTTTGGTCATGAGGGGCATTTTGGTAATTTTTGGCGATTTTAGGGGTATTTTGAGAATTTGGTGATTTAGGTGAATTTTGGCCAATTTAGTTAGTGGTGAGTGGTTTGAGATTATTTTTTTGGCAAACTTGGGTATTTATGGTAATTTTGGGATTTTTGGCCAAAATTATGGTTGTAGGGGTATTTTGGTAATTTTGGTGATTTTGGGCTAGAATGGGCAAGTAAGCCATGAAACCATGCCAAACCAATAGAAGCCATGTGAAGACTCATTTTGGATGCTCAATATGCTGGTTCTAACCCTCTTAGCCAAAAGACCAGAGGTACAGATTCATTCATATGAGCTTTCCGAAAGGAATCATGGGACCAAATCAAGGGGACTTAGGGTTTGGGGTATGTAAGAAAGTTTAGTGTGTAAAAGCCAGCTTAACCAAAACCAGACCACCCAGGATTAGTCCTAAGGTCTGACCATCCTACGAGAGACTTTCCTTGAGTTCCCTCATACTGACCCCACCTACTAAGTGTTAGAGGCTATGACCAAAATGTGAAATTTCAAGTTGAGCAAAGAAGAGTTTAGAATTTCTAATGGTGATGGTTCCTTTTCTAGTCCTCTAGTAATAGTCAACAAGAAAGTCCTATGGCTAGAACTTAGGCTACTAAAAAGGAAAAAGCTATACCTCAACCAAAAAAGAGTTCAATAGAGGATCGGCCTGGGTTTGCAGTTCTCTTCTTTATGACTTCTATGCATACAAATTGAAGGATTGATTCTTTTAATATTAGTAATTTTCCATCCAAAGGCTTTCTTGTAATTCTTCAAAGTTTTCATTAAACTATTTACTTCTTCTATAGTTAAATTTGATGAAATTATAACTGTTAATATTGAGGAATCACCTAAAAATGCATATTTTAATTGTTCAGGATGTAACTTCAACTCAAGTTCTGAAGGTTTTCAATCGATGCACAAAACATTTATCCTTTTATTTTGTGTCCAAAACATCAAAATTTTCTCAAATAAAATTTGAATATTCCTTATAAAAATCTTTAAATTGTTCTAATTCTTCTTCTTGCACATATTCCAACTCTTTCATTTCAGATTCTTTTCAAAAGTTGTTTTGAAATGGCATTCAATTAGATATCTTATTACATTCATTTTGTAATATTCATCATATTTACCTTTTGTAGGATACTTCATTAATTTTGAAATATTAAAAGTAATTATTTAATCATTTACGTGCATAGTTAATTCCCCTTTCTGCACATGATATGTATCTCCTTATCTTCCTCCATATCTAGCACAATGAAATCAATAGAAAACTTAAATTGATCCACTTTCACTAAAACATCTTCTATAACTCCCTTAGGTTATGTTATTGAACGATCTGCTAACTGCAAAGTAACAGTAGTAGGGGATATTTCTCCTAATCCCAATCCTTTAAATATTGATAATGGTATAAGGCTAATGCTTGCACCTAAATCACATAAAGATTTTTCATAAAAACTGTCTTATACTGCACATAGAATTGTGAAGCTACTAGCATCTTTAAGATTCTTAGGAAGTTTTTACCGAATTATAGCACTGCTCTCCTCACTAAGTGCAACAGTCTTGTTATCTTCAAACTTCCTTTTTCTGTTAAGAATATCCTTCATAAACTTCATATAGCTTATCATTTTTTTAAGGCTTCAGCAAATGGAATATTAATAGTAAGCTTTTTAAGCATTTCCAAAAATTTTGAAAATTGTTTATCAAACTTTTGTTGACGAAGTCTTATCGCTGGGGAAATATGTCATTCAGCAGGCCCACAAAGCCTCTAACAACTTCTCATGCTATTCCTTCTTATTTTTTTCCAATGTTTTCTTCAAAATTTGCATGAGTGTCTTATTGAAGGCTTCAACTAAGTCGTTTACTTTGGGGTAATAAATCGTAGAGTATCTCTAATCTGTCCTAAGTTGCTTTAGAAAGTTATTGATCTTGGTGAACTTGAAGGCTGACCCATTATTAAAACTTACCCTGCGCGAAACACTGAAACAATAGACGATCTGACTTTTGAAGAACTAAAGAACGTGATGCGATGTAACCTCTCATAATGACATCACCTCTACCCACTTAGAGAAGTAGTTTATGGCTGCGATAATGAATCTATGCCCTTTTTAAGATGAAGGGCCTATCAAACCCACTATATTCGTGCCCCAACACTCAAATGGCCACGAGGTTACAGTTGGGTGTAGCACATTTGATGCAAGACCACTCCATGCATTTTACACAAGTGTCACTTTCTGGTTTTGTCCATGCAATCTATTAACATCGCTGACCAATAATATCTGAACCTCTTAATTTTAATCTTCATCTTGAGCCTTTGTTGGTGAGCGCCACACAACCCAACTTGTACTTCTTTGATGATATCATGTGCTTCTGCTCTATTTAAACATCACAGTCACATCTGATCAAATGACCTTCTGTAGAGAACATCATCTACTAAAGCATACAACATAACTTTAATGACTTGTCATCTAGCACTCATCCCGTTTGTAAGTATTCTATTAATGGCTGGCCTGCGCCAATCTTTAGTAACGTCAGCAACTAAAACTACCACCTCTTCTACCTCTTTCTTGAGCTTATGTAAATTGTTGAGGTTTACCCTCGACAGGACCTGACGTCTCGGTATCATGATGTTGATGGAATCCTCCGGCAGACATGCCAATTCTTTAGCAAGTTTAGCTAAAGCGTCGGCATGGGCGTTATCTCCCCAAGGAATCTGGTACAATGTCGCATTGGGTATATGTTCCCAAAACTTCATTGTATATTGATGGTTTCTGCTAATCTTGGTTTCAAGATCTTGTACTGTCTGACGACTTGTTGAATAACTAGTTATGAGTCGTTGAAGTTGGCAATGTCTATTATATCCATCAATATTGCTAATTCCACTCTCGTGATTAATGCTTCATACTTTGTTTCATTTTTTGTACATGGTTATGTCAGGTGGTAAGATAATCTTAACATCCCCTAGTCTAGTGTAACAAAGATCAGACCAATCCCTGCTTTGTCTGGTATTACTGTTCCTGATCCTTTGTCTCTTCTGACTGACAAACCTCCATCAAATTACATTTCCCAACATTGAGTATTGTGTGGCTCTACATGTAGTATCTGCTTGTCTGGTAAGTCATCGTCGAGAGGGGACCCAGCTGGAAGTGGGTGTGTTGTGAGAAAATCTGCTAGAATTTGTCCTTTGATATCATGAAAGTTATATCAAATTATAATAAAATCATTGACCACCTTGTTAAACATTCGCAAAGTGTTGGTTGGGTCATCAAAAATTGTAATGGATTAACTTTCAAAATAAGGATGATCTTATGAGAGAGCATGCAATTTCTAAGCTTTTGGGTAGCAAAGATTAAAGCTAGACAATGTTTCTCAATAGGAGGAAACTTTACCTCCGTTGGTATTAAACGTCAACTCAAGTAGTAGAGTGTGTTTTCCTTTCCCTCATCATTGACCTGAGCTAAAAAGGCTTAAAGGGAGTCATATAAGGCCGCGATATAAAGTATCAAGGGTTTTCCTGGGATAGAGACTTCCAAAATAGGAGGTGTCATTAAATATTCCTTAAAGTCCTCAAAGTTCCACTGGCATTTCTCTTCCCAAATGAATTAGGTATTTATTTTAATTAATATTGGAAAGGCTTACAACTTTCTAAAAGAGTAGAGATAAAGCTTCTTAGGCATGCTAATTTACCTTGAAAGGATCGTAGCTGTTTCAAGGTTTTGGGAGGAGGCATTTTCAAAATAACTTTAATCTTGTCCAGGTCGATCTTGATTCTCCGATGATGGACAATGATTCCTAGAAATTTCTCAGAGGTAACGCCAAAGGCGTCTTTAATGGATTCATCTTAAGATTATATTGTCGTAATTGCTAGAACACGATTCTCAAATCATACAAGTGGTTTATTCGCTGCATGCTTTTAATTAAAAAGTCATCCACGTAGCACTCCACTTGGTTGTGGATGAGGTCATCAAAGATCTTCTTCATAGCTCGGTTCTATGTTGCTCCAGATTTCTTCAACCCAAATGGCAACACTGCATAGCAGAAGATCCCAATTAGCGTTCTCAAAGCTATAAGAGCTGTATCTTCTAGAGTTATTTTGATCTGATTGTAACCTGACGATCCATCCATGAAGAAGAAGATATCGCGTGTCGATGTGATGTCCACCATTAACTTTGGTATTGGTAGTGAAAATTCATCTTTTGGACACACTTTATTTAAATCCCTGAAGTTGACACACACACAGATTTGTCCCTTTTTCTTCTTGACTGGTACAACATAGGCTAACCACATCGTGTATTATTTTTCCAGCACAATGTTAGCGTATATTAATTTCTTCACCTTGACAATAACTTGTTTCTCTATTTTGAGGCACATTCTTCTTGGAGTTTGCTTTACTGGAGTCATGCTCTTGTCCAACCCAATCTTGTGTAATGCAGCTTTTGAAGATAGTCCTGGCATTTCTTTATAGCTCCAGGCAAAGCAATCTCCAAATTCTCACAATAACTTGATTAACTCTGTAAATTCTTCCCTACTGAGTAGTAAACTTATGAAGGCGGGTCAGGGCCGCTCCGCAGCCCCGAGATTTTTTTCCTTTAATTTGTCGATGGTTTATTTAATCTCTTCTTCAAACTCTGGTAGAGCATAATCCATTGGTTGATCTTTTGAGTCATCGTCTACATCAAGACAATCCTCTTTCGACTCACTAGTAGCAACTATACAAAATTTTGAGTCATCGACTAGTCCTATAGTACCAAATCTATGACCCTCTTTTGAATTGTGACTTCAACTTTTAACATTCCATAACTTCTCAAAAAGTTATAGTTTGTCCTTCGGCATCTGCTTTGGTACATATCCCTATTGAATTATTTTTTAACACAAGGATAAAAGTAGCCAAATGATAATTCCATTAAATCATTAGAGTCATCCTCTTCCAAATTTACATGAATTTTAGAATTAGTAGTAGGAGAAGAATGGTAGAACTTGATTGGTTTCAAACTAACACTTTGGACTTCCTTGACCTCTAGACTCTCGACCTTTTGAGGGTGAATCGAAGTAAGGTTCATGGTGTGCACGTAATGGTTGATTCAATCATACATTGACTTCTTATCACTTTTCTCCACATTCTTTAAGGAAATCTCAAACTATGGTTTCTTCTATTTTATCATCATTACCTCTTCATCAGACTCATCTTCATCAGAACTCTCTTCCATGTTGATGTTGATGGCCAGCCTTGTCCGTTTAACAATTGTGTTGGTTCTTCCTTGCTCACCTCCTTGACCTCGTTCTTGGATGCATGGGCTAAAAGAACCTCTACCCACTCATTGTGAAGAAATGGTAGTAGATCGTTGAAGCAGAAGTGAATGATCTCTTCTTTGTGATTCTTCTGAATCTTCCATCTCATTTGTTATAACTTCATAAGAAAAGACAGTTTTCTTTGGAGGGGAAAAGTAAGCGGGGTCTTCGTGAATTTCTACTTTGTGAACTGAAAATGGTTGCAAATCCCCCTTGATGTAATATTCTTGTCCTTCTTTGAAATACTTGATAGATTGGTGTAGTGATGATGGGACCATGTTATGCTCGTGTAGCCACAGTCAATTAAGTAAAGCATTGAAAGAGGCTTTACGTCGATGATATGGAACTTGGCGGTTATTACTAGCTCTCCAACCTTCATTAGCAGCGTGATCAATCCAAGAGCTATTTTGTCTTTGTGATTAAATCATCTTAGCATCATCTTGTTGGTTATAGATTTACTTAATTGACTTTGATTAAATCATCTTAGCAGTGTGATCAACCTCAAAATCATCTCATTTGTTGAATAACTAGTTCATGGCACTCAAGGAATGGCTCCTCGCTCTTAGAACTATCATAATCTGCATCGTCGATATCTTTTGCTTTTTCATTGACGGGTTCATCAATCTTAAGTATGATTTGAGGATCATTTTGAGAATCGATATTGGGGTAGAATTAGTCATGGTCAATTACTTCATCACTAAAGACAGTTAAAACGTAGCTGAATCATAATCATTATATTCAAAAGACCGTAGAGAGGCAAAGAGATAATCATACATGGTTAAGGGCTTGGGGAATTTCTCCCCCGAATCTGAGACAGCCCATCTAATAGAGGCAGCCCCTATCCTACCCCTCGTGTGATTAGTCTTCACAATCACATCTTTCTCCTTCTCCAACTGCGGCGGCTTCTCCAAAAAAATCTCCAACTTGAGCTTGACGGTTGTTGACTCCGAGTGGTAGCTTGTACTGAAGCGGTCCAGATTTGATCGAGTATCTTCTTAGATTATTTTCTCCAAACCATGCTCCATCCACCTTCGTCTGAATAAGGATATATTAGAGTGTTTGGCTTAGCCCAAATCATATTTACAAAACCTTTTTAGGTTCTTTTAAATATTCTTTTATAATTGTTATATTCCCTTCTTTGAGATTCCCTCAAGCCAATCCTTAAATCTGAAACAGCCCTCTATGGTATGTCCAAGGAGTCTATGGTAAGGGCAATAGTTAGGATGGTCTTTCTTATCAACTTCATCTGGCTTATTTAGCTCAGGCAGTCAGAAATCGGACTTCTTCATCACACTTCTGAACATCTTTGGCATGACTTCATCTTTGAAAAAGTGTATTCTCTTCATTCATTCTGTGATTGTCAGACTTGGCTTGCTATCTGTCCTAAATGTCCTCCGCTAAAACTGCTGCTGGCTAGACTGGCCATACTGCTAAGCAGGATGATGTTGAGAATGGCTATGTTGTGACTACTGATGGCCCTGATGAGACCTTTCAATTGGACTCTTTATTAGTTGATTTTCCTTTTCAACTGTCACCACAGTCCCGGACTTCTTCTTGAATATCTTGGTTGTTCTGGACTTCTCTGTTTTTTCTTGAGATTCCATATGCTTAACTTCCTCCTCCAAGGTGCTAGAATTACTAAGTAATTTTTTGAATGATTTTATCGTAAGTCGCTTAAGCATGAAATCTACTCACCCATGCATGTTCTTGAAAAGAATATCTATTGCATGTTGCTCCTACGGTTGAGGTTCGCACTTCATGCTCAAATTTCTTCACCTCAAAATATAATCCACGAAAGTCTCGTTGGGCTTCTACTACTCAATCATACGATCTCTTATCATAATGTGGTGCTGCACTCCAACAAACCTTTTCATGAACAGCTGGTCTAACTTAGCAAATGTTTTTACATATCCATAGGGAAATTCTGCATACCAATCAAACACTATCCTTGACAAGTTGCTTACAAACTGTCGGAAGAGTAAGGCTTCATTATCCCCATTGTTGCAACAACTGGCTCAAAAGTGTGCTATGTGCTGGAGGGGATTTTTGGTCCCGTCAAAAGTCTTGAAATTAAGTGGCACCAAGAACTTAGGGTAGGGTACGACATCAAACTCCTCTAAGTAAGATCTGTCCCTTGATATTGATGCACCACCCTTAAACTGAGCTAGGACATACTTAACTTGCTACTCGACCATCTACTTAATGTGATTTTCTGGGATTATACTATCGATGAAATTTTTATTTGGTTGTTCTTCTCTACTGGCGGAGGCTACATCCCTTCTATCATCTGCAATGTATACAATTTCTAGCTAGTTGAATTTTGGTGAAGCCATCTGCAGTGACTGAGACTGTCCCTGCATTGTAGCCATGGCGGTGGACATCTCTTCTATCCTTTTCTCCATTTGGATGATCTATTCATTTTTTAGTTGAGTTGCCCTTCATAGGTCATCTTCAGCGTTCTCCTCCTCGAAAAGTGGAGCATCACACATAGATGTAGCGACCCTTGTCTCAATGACGTTTATCTCCATGAAATCTTCATCAAGATAGTCTGTGAAATTGAAATCTTCATTCTCAACACCAACTCCTCGTTTCCTGGCCAACTTGAAAATCTCAGCTCTAAGCTTCTCCACTTTATTCTTGATCATTTTCTCCTAAATCACTTTAAGATCTGGAGATCTTTCTGGAACATCAACTTGCTCTTCAACAGGCTTTGCAACAAATGCAGTAACAACCTCTGATACATCAGACCTATGCTTCATTCCTCGGGAATATCCCATGAGCACATCAAAATTTTCTAGTGCGGCAACCTTAGGTATCCATACCTTTTTCTTTGATATTGATGCCTTGGGATGGGGTGTCTCGGAGGAGGCATCGGTGGGTCGAAGAGAGGCATGCTCCCTACAGTGCAGACCAAGTACATCAATGAGCGGCTTCTACCCTTTATTTCTCCTTGGAAAGTCATTGCAAACACCGACAGGTGGTATCCTTGGACCCAGACATAACTTGACTGGTCGGTGACCTGTGGGCCATGGAGCGGTGATGGTGGAATTTGTGACTGTGACAACAGCACCGACTTGGTCTCCATGATGGAATTTAACAGGAATACGAGGTAGTGGAATTTCAAATGATCCTTGGAATGGATGGGAAGGTCTGACATCCTTCAAAATTTCTTTTTTCATGCGGGGTGAAACTGCGCATCCTACTCATTTAAGTAACTTAGCAATAATACACCCCTCCTTGGCAGCTAAACTTTCAGATACAGTGCAAACTCTGGTGATAGAAGTTGGCTTCTCCCTCTCTCCATCATGACCATGAATTATCGGCAGAGCAACGACAATCTTATGGATTCTCTCATCCTTAGTAGTGTTCATCAAATGATGGAACCTACTTCCTCGTAGGAGAGGAGCAATCTCATGCAATCCAAATTTTTCCTGGTAAGGAATCTCATCAACAGGGCTATCTCTGTAGTCTGGGCCCTGGCAGCCCTCTAAATCTTGTGGTTTTGGTTCCTTGTTTGTGACTTTATCAGGGGTGCAGACTTAGAACTAAAACTGACTTTGAACACTGATGTCAGAGCACCAAACACACTAGTTTAACCTTCCCTAATCAAAACTTCATTCCCTTTTGTAAACAACACAGTAGGCACAGTAACTGTGAATCTGACGGTAGTAGATGCAATGATTCTTCTTGGTGTAGAGACAGTAGATCGGACAGACGTGGAAAAAGCAGACTTAACAAGTGTTGAGGCGGCATCGATCTTTGCTTTCTTATAAGAAGCAAAGTCCTGGGGGCAGTTCAGGTTAAATCTAGTAGACGGTTCTTGGATTTCCGGGGCGCCAAACTTCATGACGACGAATGGGGCCTTGTCAAGCACGACCTCAAGCTCGTTAAATCCAGTTCCAAACTTAATTACAGAGTTGGCATTGTGGGCCTCTTAGTAGGTAGGCAGGTTGCTAGAAAATGTTAAAGTTTGGAACGCCATCGCAGCAGCTTCAAAGAAAAGTTCCAAGGGTTAGTATCGACCAATACCTCATAATTCAAGTGCAAGCACTAAAAATTAATGGAGGTCATTTAACAGACTGAGCACACTTTTATTATTTTTATTTTATTTCATTTTTTGAGGGTTTTAGAATTTAATGTAAGTTTATCGTTTGTTAATAAAATTTAATGTCGGAGGATTTAATTAAATTAAGCGAGTGCTTAAAAGACGTAACGACTTAGCTCGATTTGTGAAATAGCAAACCAAACTCGAAAGGTGCAGAGGAAAAAGTGTGAAGTTTAGAACCCAGTGCAGGGCTGACTTCACAATGCACTTTGCCCGGCTGAAACTAGTTCACCAACAAACCTATTGGGGGTCCGACCCCACACAAAAAATAAAGTCCTAAAGAACTCTTGACCCTATCTACTTAAAGGTGATTAAATAGACGATCCTGAAGTCCAAAAGAGTTGACCATAGTTTCCCAAGAAAGAAATGGGCAAAGCATGCCATTTGAAGAAGAATAATCTGTCCCATGAGGGACATGGATACACTACAAGTGTATGAAAGTAAGATTTTATGATCTTAATGGAGAGAGAAACAAGTCCCCAATAGAGTCGCCAGAAATTTTCGGTGGGGAAATATGTTGTTTGCATCTTGAAAGTAATTTAATTTAATATAAACATAAATTTGATTTTAAGAAAAAAATAGTGTTTTAATTTTGAAAAAATTAATATTTTAATTATTAAAAATGCAAGACCAAACTGATCCTATAGAAACAATAGTTTAAATAAACGAGCACAACACTACAAATGACATATCTATCCCGAGGAAAAGACATATCACTTACTAGTGAGGCTCAATTAAATAAAATAAAGAATTTAAGACATCTATTTAGTCTATGAATCATTTTTATATAAGCTGACAAGTTCCCTTACCTAATATGGAAGATTAGGTAGTGTTTATATTAAACTAGTTTTTTAAAGTTTCCTATAAGGGCAACCCCTTGTAGTTAATCACATCTTAAATGACCGAAGTCACTTAAGAAAACTCTCAATTTAGATCATACAATCATGCCTTCAGGGATTTCAAAAAATAGGACTTTTTAAAAATCAAACAAAGGAGTGTCAAATGGAAGAAGATCAAATTTGGAACATTTTATTTTGGAATCCAAAGAAAGAAATACTAGGGGATGCCACGGATCCTGAGGAGAATCTCGGTGACTTCCAAAGCTATCCTATAGTTTGGCTTCAATTTCAGTGAGATGATATTATTTAATGTTTCATTCTGCCATTTATTATTATTTAGGGCTTACATTTGTGTGAAAAGATCACACAAAAAGCCTGGAAGATAAGAGGGTTTATGTCACAACAAATGACAATCTCGGGACCTAAGGAAAGTTAGAAATTAAATTGCATAACAGAATTATATCAAAGCCTAAGGATAAAGTTGAGGATTTATTTTGCACTAGGTAGACTACCTCGATGTCCTATGGCTTGTTGTTTAATTCTAAGAAAGAGATTGTTGTTGTAGATTCTCGTGTTGTTGTAGATCTGTTTGCTCTCTCTATATTGTTCTTCTGTACATTCTTGTCATGCTGCCCATGGTGCTAGCTCCAAGTTCCTCGTCGATGTAGCAGTCCTAAAGTCTAAAGGTTATAAAGGTTTAAATGACAAGTTTAAGTTCAATCATTATGGAGTGCTTAAAATATTAGAGCGACGCCGGTTAGGATCCCACAGTTTCCTCGTTTAGGTAGCATTTTTTTTTTTGAATTTACTTATCTTAAAGGAGTTGTTAAGCTCCTTTAAATTGGGGAGATCTCATTAGTAACCGTGGGTTATCTCCTCCAAGGGACTCCCGTAAATTCAAAAGAACGTGTTATGAAATTGTTGTTTTTGTTTTGGTTTTAAAAATGTTGTTTAATTTTGAAAAAGTTAATTAGTTTGGAAAGTTTATTTTTGTTTTGCAGGTGAAGTAAAATCTACAACCAAGCATGTAAAATATTTTAAGGCAAGAATAAATTGTAGTAAATAAAATGACAGAAATTAAATAAAACTGTAAAGACATACCTATGATCTTCTCGTTACTCCCGATAAAAGATTAGTTTTTGCAATATATATGATTTTATAGAAATTTAAATAAAATCACAGGAAAGGGAAACAGAGGAAAAAGGTTTAAACTGCCCCTAACAAGTTATATGTCCCAACCTGATGGTTCTCTAGAAGTTTTGATAGATGATTTTCTGGAACAAAGTATAATAGGTTCATTCGTCCTTTAAAATATCCAAAAGATCATAAGGATGTTTAGAGCATGACCCCAAGCAACCTTTAGAGTTTTTTGAAACATCCCGAGTTCATTTGAACTTATTATATTGTTCGAGCAATCATCCACAGTTATGTTTAGGGATTTACTGATTAAGCTACCCTATGCTCAGTGAACCCGATGTTTCAATTATCTCATAAGAGGGGAACTTAATTAGTCATTTAATGTTTCATTTAAAAGTTATATAAATAGGTACCCTTGAGGGCAAGATTAGGTTATTAAGAATTTTATGCCTACAATTAAAGCTAAACTTGTAGTGTTTGCAAGATGTTCACAATTATGTTTCTTTCCTAAACCTCATTAAGCAAATCCAAATTAAGCCTAGTTCACAACTAAGCCCTTAAAACTTATGTATAGATAAATTCAGAACTTTTAGGGAGGTTAAATTATATGGTATTTATAATCCTTATCAATGATTATAATGTCACTCAAATATTAACTAGGGGTTTTAAATTAGTGAATTATCATTTTCCAAAATCAAACCCCCTTACCTAAGGATCTTTTAATTTAATTGATCTCAGAATTATAATAATTGGAGGAAATTACAATTATACCCTTATTGTAAAAAAGTGATGCATTGGTTTCTACCATTTAATCCCTTATGTTTCAATCATCCAAAAGAGTCCATTATGATCAAAATTACCCATTTGCCCTTTAATCAATCCTAAAAATTAATTAAGGCATAAAAATTCAAAATTATCATTTTGCCCTTATGGTTTCCCACTTCATAACTTATTAAATAGAACTCAAATGAATTTAAAATTCTTATAGCACCCCACTGATGGATCAAATAAAATGTTTGAGGAGGAAATGTAATTTTCTAATTTTTATTTAATTTATAATAATTATTTTATTCAAAAATAGGGATTTTTCAAAGTTAGTTCATTTAATCATTCCAAACAAATTATCTGTCTTTAAGAAAATTGTTGGAGGTTTACCTAGGCTAGAGAACGAGTCGGACGAATTTTCATGATTTTTAGAGTTATTTTTTAATTATTATATTTATTTAATGATTTTTAGTATTAATTAAATATAAAATATTATTTAAGTTGAAAATTAAATTTTACATTTTAATTAAACCACTTCAAGTCCAGGGAACCCAAAGAAAAAAATTTCATATTTTTGTGATTTATATTTTATTTATTATAATTATTTTAGTGCAAAACTATGAAAAATTCATTTTAAAGTCTTTTAAAAAACTATAACTTTATTTAGGAAATTAAGAAAAATATATTAATTGCTCTCAAGTGATCAAAGAACCAATTGTGAAATTTTGGGGTATTTTTCAATTTTAGTGATTTTTATCATTTTTAATTGTTTTCAATTATTTAAAATTTAAAATATACCTTAACAATCAAATATTTATTTTAATTTCAATTTTATTTTTTTTTATGCCTCTAATCACAAGGAACATAGAAAATCTTTCTTTATAAATTTTTAACCTTTAATTTAATTTATATAATTATTTTAACTTAAATATCAAATTTAGCTTTAAAAATCAAGTTTAGTGGGTAAATTAATTCAAAATGATTTCAAATTTTTACAAAGAGTTCGTATGACTATTTATTACAGTGTGGGATAATTTTTGTGATCTTTAAAAGTTTCTTTTAATTTTTATATTTTTCTTTCATTTTTAGAATTTAATTACATAAAATAATATGTTTGATTATTTAAATTTAATTTATATTTTTTCTAAGAACCTCTAGTCATAGTGAACCTACCAAAACAAGTTTTATATTTTTCTGATTTATATTTTATTTTTTATAAAATTTTTAATTAAATAGAAATGATTTATTATGAAAATTAGGGCTTTCGCACTTAAAGGTGTTCTCTGACATTAAAATATTAGAGAACACACCTAAGGGCAGGACGTTTAAACCTCCAAAATATCAAGCCATGGTGATTAATATTTAATGACCTATGATTTAATTAAGTTTTTGAGTATTTAATTAATTAATACTAAAATATTAGTCGAGTAATTTTAATTTTTATTCCACATTGTTCTCCTTTGTTCATTGAGCAAGTGGTTTTTTTTTTCTAAATTTCTACACGAAGATATGAATTTTTGAAGTTTTGTGAAATAAGTAAATCATAAACCTCTTTTTCTACTTATTTGACTCAACTGTCGCGTCATCCTCAACCGCTCCAAACTCCTCTTGGCGCTTTCTGATTCGGTGCCACCATTTGATTTAGTTGCCCTTCATCTGTGCTTTACAGCTCCATCCTTTCATTTGACTTGATTTGGACTGTTCAACCGATACACGCACGATCCTCCGATTGTGGGTCATCGTCCCCTATAACCAGTACTCGTGAACTGTTCAACTTAAAACCTTCAGACCCTTGCCTATACTCAACCAAATCACTTCTGATTTGTTCCCACACCTTCATCTACTCAAGAAAAACCTATCAATACGGTTACATGCCCATGAAATCAAGTGTACTGCCATGAAATCCAAAAACAAGCTCGATTTGGGGGGAGAGTTCAATATCTTTGCATGAGAGGTGTGGCCTCAATCAAGTGTTTGTAGAAGCTTCAAAGGACTCTGAAAAACTTCTTGGAAGCATTATTGGGCTTTGGTGAACCGTCCAAGCATGAATTCGATCAGACTTATTTGGGGGCTTTTGTCTTGAGCCATGTTAGGGCAGTTGTAGGATGGGGGGCTTTCAGAGGGGATCCTCTTTGTTTGATCAGGGGATGGTGAGGAGCAACTCAATTTGGAGTTTGGTGGATTGTGGTGGAGTGGTGTAATGTGTCTTAGTTTCAACTAAGAAAATGGTGGGGAAATTGGGTCTGGACAATGACTATGGGTGACTACAAGTAGTGGGCTTGCACTCAGGGAATCTTGGAGAATCTCTGGAGGAAATTTTCCAGAGTCTCCTAAGGGTTTTTGTGCATCATCCCCCCCTTGGTCGTGGAGGGGTCATTTTTATAGCCATGGCCATGGTCGGCATTAGGGCATGCCATGATGGCAAGGGGGTAGCTTAGGTGGAGAGAAGAAGTGTCGAAGTGGACAATGGAACTTAGCCAGCTCATAGGAGTTTAATTTTGCTTTTTAAGCCTTGGGGATCTCTGAGGCATGGAGTTTTACGGCGGCTGTGGTGGCCGGCCAGCCAGGGTCAAGTCACCCTTTGGTTTAAGTGAGCCAGAGAGGTTAAGTGATGAAGTCAATTTATGTCCATGGGTGCTCTAAGGTAAAAATACAAGGGAGAATTGAAGTTTAAGTTAAGTAGGCTAATCTTAGGTTAACCCCTTGGTCACTTAGCTAAATCAAGCCTCAAAGTGGTTGGGGTGAGTCTCATGAACCCAAGGCAGATTTTGGTGAGTTTGAATAGTCGGTTCAAGCATGGGAGATGGTTCAAATGTTGCATGAGAAGGGTAAGTCCATATGAAGAGGGAAGAGAGCAGTCACCTCCACTTACCAAATTTGGTAAGTATGACCTCATGATGCTCATGGAAGGCTGCACGAGGCATGTCACGTCATGTATGATGCCATAGAGATGTTTCATGCAAAAGAATTTAGGATTTTTTATGAATTTTAAATGAAAAGGTCAACATGTCTTATTTTTAAAAGATCTTAGGTGCATGCATGATATTTTTCATACGATGTTACGATGGGGTAATTCAAATTCCATGAGATGATGGTGAATTAATTTTTTTTGTCATGTGGGCTCAATTTTGGGCTTTTCAATTTTATGGAATAGGCTTTTAGAAATGCACATGGGCATGGGCTTTTAACATGCATGGTGGACTTCAATTTTAAAATTGACCATGGGCTAGTCAAATTGAATTAGAATTGGTTGAAATTGAATTTATACATGCTAAAATTTGATATAAATTTGAAATTGAAGAATTGAATTGGTCATGAAGTTCAATTTAAGGATTTTTTATTTTAGGACTTGGATTTGGATTTTAGAATTGGGTTTAATTGGGCTTGAATTTGATCTCAGTTGGGCCAGGACATGATGAATTTGAGTTTATAATTAAAATTGGGGAGATTTGAGATCAATTGCGGGCAAATTGGGGTGATTTGGGGAAATTAGGCACTTAGGGTCAATTTGGAGATTTTTGTCAAAGTTGGTCAATTTGGTCAAATTAGCTTTAGGGGTGATTGAAATGATTTTGGAGAATTTGAGAATTTTTGAGCCATCAAGGGCATTTGGTGTTTTTTACAAATTAGGGGGGTATTTTGGTAAATATGAAAATTTTGGAGTGTTTATAGTAATTTGGATGGTATGGCATGGCTTGAATTGTTTTTTGAACAAAATTGTGGGATTTGGACCAACATCAAAATTTTAGGTGTGAGGGGAAATTTGGTAATTTTGGGAAAGTTTAGGGCTAAAATGCAAAATTGGGTAATTGGGTGAGGTTGAGGTTTAGTGCAAATGTTGATCATAGAATTACCCTCATTGTGTCATGAGACTATAGAAACCCCACTTTAGATTCTCCATGTGCTGTTCTTATCCACCCTAGCCAAAGACTAAGGGTTTGGGGGACCACCAACATGGTCATCCAAAGAGGCAAGGGAGCCAAACTAGACATGTGTAGGTTATGGTTCAAGGTTTCAACTGGAAGTGTTAAGTTCAACTATTTGTGTACTAGACCAGGATACATAACACAAGGCTAATCCTAAGGCTAAAAAATCTTATAGGGACTCCTCTTGAGCTCCCCCATATTGATCCCACCTACTAACTGCTAGAGATTAGAACCAACATGTGGAACTTCAAGATGAGCAAAGAAGAATTTAGAATTTCTATTAGTGAGAGAATCATCACTAGTCCTCTAGGAATAGTCATCAGAAAATTTCTATGGCTATACCCTAGTCTCCTCAGGAAGAAATACTAGACCTTAACAAAAATTGAGGTAAAAAAATCTCTGAGGAAATGGAGGTGGTGGTTTTTCCAAGTCATATTTTAGTGAATAAAAAGGTCTTTCTAAACCTTTGGAGCATCCTCTTTAGGCTCTTCAATTTCTTCTCTCTTTACTTCAATCTCTTTCTAAACTCTACCTTCCAACTCTTTTTCGCTTCTAAGTTGAACGACTTTTACTTACTCTTTATTTTGGTATTTTTGATTTACTTCTGTATTACTAGGAAGTGTTCATTAGGATCTATTACTTAATGAAATTGCGTATTTGTCCCAGTTGGTTCTCAATATTTTTAATTGTAGCTCTTGACTTTGTTATTGATTTCCCATTTGTAACACCACAACTTCTATAGACAACTTTTTCTCCTTAACTTGTGGATTACTGTTAAAACCTAGAGGATAAGTAGGTTTATAACTACTATTACCTTGGTTTTTCCAGTTTCCCAATGGGTTTACTTGGTTGTTCCCTCATTGTTGATTATTACCACCCAAAGTATTATTCTAGTTAAAGTTAAGATGGTTTTTCCAACCTAGGTTATAATAGTTTAAATAAAGGTTATTTGGATTACTATTTATGGCATTTAAAGTTTCTAATGATGCTTGAGAATCTACCATTTAGCTTAATGAATTACCTTCATTCATTGAAATTGATTGAGAAGAATTCATTCCAAATTGATTTAACTTCCTTGAAATTATAGCAACTTGATTTGCTAACATTGCAAAAATATCATATTCATGAATATTGGCTACTTTCTTAGGATTTACCCTTTCAGAAAGCTAATGAAAATTATTAGTATTCATCTCTTCAATTAAAGCATAAGCATCATAAAATGGTTTTGACATCAATGAACCACCACGAGCAGCATCGATAATAGATCTAAGAGATCCATCTAATCCATTGTAAAAGGTTTGAATTATCAATTAATCAAGTATAGAATGGTGTGAGCACTTTCTTAGGAGTTCTTTAAATCATTCTCACACTTCATAAATAGATTCCCCTTAAAACTCACAAAAAATTGTAATATTATTTCTAAGCTTCGTAGTTTTTTATGGTGAAAAATATTTAGCAAGGAATTTCTGTTCTAAATCACCCCAAGTTCTGATAGATCTAAGTGCAAAAAAATTTAACCATATCTTAGCCTCATCCCTTAGTGAGAATGGAAAATTTCTAAGTCTTATAGCATTTCCCGAAACACCATCATATTTAAATGTAGCACACAATTCTAGAAAATTTGCAAGATGTAAATTTGGATCTTCAGTTGGTTGCTCCCCCAAACTGATTATTTGATACCATTTAGATAATAGCAGGTTTAAATTAAAATGAATTAGCTGCTACAATAGGTTTTTGAATATTCCAATTAAGTTCATCTATTGTAGGGTTTGCATAATCTCTTAAAGGTCTAAATTCTTGATTAATTTCAAAATTTTAACTATTTTGGTTTATCATTTCTTGAAATGTTTGTTCTTTTCTATATTTTTTATTTTTTGGATTTTTCTAATAGTTCTTTTTAATTCAAAATCGGAGAGCACTAGTCCTTTAGAACCTAGAATACACATATATTACTACAAAACAACATAAAATAAAATCACACAAATAAGAACTTATATAAAAACTACATGATACACCAAAAATATATGCATTTTTAGACCCATATTTTATACTCATTTTTTATGATATTACCCTTTAATAAAAGGTATTTGTATGTTTTCTTCCAAGTTGTTGAATTTTAGTACTTGAAGCAAGAAGGAAGCAAAAATGATGAAATTTGGAGTAAAAGTGAAGAAGTTGAAATTTATTTAGCGCCGATGGCGCCAGAAGCAGCGCCGATGATGTCGTTTGACTGAGAGCATTGAATTTAATTACGAGACACTGGCGCCGACAGCACCAGAATGGGCGCCAAAGGCGCCAATGTCAGTTCAGCCCTAATTTCTAGAAGAATCGATGAATTTAGATGCACTTTGAAGAGTTTTTGGAGGCACCTATTGGAGAACCGACTCTAGGGTTTATTTGGGGCCAAAATTGATAAAAAAAGTGACTCTTCCTACCATTCCACTGCCCCAATTCAAATTTCCACACAACACATTCCTCCATTTTTCATTCCACAACCATTTAGAGTCCATTTTTCTTGTAATTTAGAGTTTTGTGGTGAGATTAATTGCGAACTCTTCTCTAAGAGTGTTGGAGAAGTAGAAAAGTGAGAGCTTTCTTCTTCATTCATTTCTTGGAAGAGGCAACAAGGAATTTGCTTTGAGAAAGAGTTTCAAATAAGTATTGTTTGTTTATTAGTGTTGTATGAACTTTTTTATATATGAAACTTGTGTTTTGTTGTATCTTTCTCATGAAGTATGAGTATTTTACTTTATCTTTCTCCCTACTCAAAGATATGGTGAAATGAAGAGATAATATGGATGTGCCAATATTAAAATATAAAAGAAATTGTAATGATTTTTTAACTCCGAACTTAATTTACGTTTTGATCTGGCCAACTGAATTGTTAAAATATATTGTGAAACATATGATATGGGAAATGGAGTATGAGTTCTGCAACAGAGTGAGGATCACATTTGATTCCACAAAGTAGAACTTTGTTCATGTAATTAAGGGCAAATAAATAGGGAAATATACTTTGTTGGGTGTAGAATTGGAGAACCTTTAGGGTGACAGAACTAAAATTCCCAATTCGGTCTTAGTGTTTAAAAACTAAAGCAAGAGTTAGCCTTCAGGTGAAGGCAAGTGAGAGCTCTAGAGTGGGAACCAGTATCCTCCTATCCTAGTCACGGATTTAGGGACTAAACCTGCGATTAGCCAAAGATTTTTTATAGCACTGTATCAGGGTATAGAATTAAAACTGCTCTTATTTAGCATAATACATAATTGAACCATTTATCTCATCTCATTTTACCAAAACCTTATTGTAGTGAGAAAGATGCTTTTTCACATAAGAAATCTTCATCACATAAACATAGTTCAATAATTTAATAGTTTAGTAGTTACTGTTTAAACTTTGTATTTCAGTTTTGTTATTAGTTTAACAATTTAGTTTTCATAATATCTCAACATTTGAAATTAGTGACAGCAATTTCTTTTTAACTTTTTGTGAATTTCATAGTAAATTTATCATTTCAAATTTAAACCTTCCTCGTGGGATCAATATTTGGGGCTTAAATAGAAAGTCCTTTATTACTTGATAACGATATGTATACTTGCGTAAAATCCCAACATTAATTGCTTAAATTTCTTATTCATAAAATATTGCATCAAGCTTTTGGCACCATTGCATAGCGGATTCAACTATATAATTTTTACACAACTATATTCTTTGTGATCAAGTTTTTGGCACCATTGTCGTGGAAGATAACGATAAATTAAGTAGATTTGGTAAATTAGGAAATTTAGAGATAATTATATCAAAAAATCAAAAAAAAATTAAAAATTCAAAAAACTATAAAGAAAATATATTTTTATTCAAGAGTTATTTTTAGGAAATTTTTCTATGATTATTATATTTGTTTATGCGGAATATTGGATCTGAAGCTTTAGTACCTTACGATTCAGAATTAGAGCGCACTATTAGAAAAATTTGAAAACAAAAAAAATAAATTAAAAATTTAAATGAAATGGAAAATAATTTAAATAATCAAATAAACAAAAATTGACAAAGACCTTTAAAATATTATGTTAATCCGACAGTAGATGAACTTCACTTGACTATTCAAAATCTTGATGTTGTTGCTAATTCATTTAAGCTTAAACCTACTATTATCCAAATGATACAAAATAATCATTTTGGAGAAACACCTACTTAAGATCAAAATTTACATCTCGCTAGTTTTCTTAAAATTTGTGCTACTTTTAAATATGGCGGAGTGTCTGATGATGTTGTTGGGCTTAGACTTTTTCCTTTTTTTAGGGGATAATGCCAAGGCTTGGTTAAATTCATTAGCACCCAGATCTATTAGAACGTGGGGAGAACTATCACAAAAATTCTTAGCTAAATATTTTGCACCCTCGAAAACTGCTAAGCTTAGAAATGACATTACATCTTTTTGTCAGTTTGAAGGGGAATCGATATATGAAGCTTGAGAAAGATTTATAGATCTTCTTAAAAAATGTTCACACCATGCTCTACCAGATTGGTTAATAAACATTTTTTAATATATTAGTAGGATCACTTAGATCTATTTTAGATGTTGTTGCAGATGGATCACTAATATCAAAAACTTTTGATGAAGCATATTATTTAATTGAAGAAATGACTACTAACAATTTTCAATGGCCCTCTCAAAGGATAAATCCTAAGAGAGTAGCTAGTATTCATGATTATTATGAAATGTCTATTTTAACATCTCAAATTACTACAATTTGGAAAAATATTGATCAAATAGGAGTGAATTATTCTCAAATACCCCTAGTATTAGAGAAAAATTCACTAGGACAGATCATTGATATTCACTCACCTTATGAAACTTTAAATGCTATAAATAATCAAAATAACAAACCCTATTTTAACTTTTATGATCCTAGATAGAAAAATCACCCTAATTTTAGTTGGAATAATTATAACAATTCAGTGATTCCCTTGGGAAATTTGAACAACCAAGGAAATCTTAGTTATCGACCTTATTATCCTCATGGATTTAACTCTAATCCTAACCCAAAAGTTAAGCAAAAGAAGCTGACGATGGAAGAAATAATGTTAAACATGAGAAATCAAATACAAAATCAAGGGGCTGCTATTAGAAATATTGAAAATCAATTAGGACATATTGCTACTGCACTCGGTAACAGACCATCTGGAATTATTTTGAGTACGGTTGAAGTTAATCCAAAAGATCATAATAAGGAGCAACTTAAAGCTATTCAATTACCAAATGGAAAAAAAGTTGAAACAAGGATCCAAAGAGAAACTGAAGTTAATGAAGAGATTGAAGAAATGGAAAGAGACCAAAATGAAAATAAACAAACACAAGGTCCTTTAGAAAAATCATTACCTCCGTTTCCTCAAAGACTGAAGCAGAAGAATGAAGATAAAAAATTTACAAAATTTACAGATCATGAGACTATTGCACTCAGTGAAGAGTGTAGTTGAAAAAGCTTCCTAAAAAATTAAAAGATCCTTGTAGTTTTACTATACCTTGTGCTATTGTTAATAAGTTTTTTGAAAAGCTTTATGTGATTTAGGAGCGAGTATCAATCTTATGCCTTTATCAATATTTAAACGTTTAGATTTGGGAGAGATTTCCCCTACTACTGTAACTCTTCAGTTAGCAGATCGATAAATAACTTATCCAGAAGGAGTTATAGAGGATGTATTAGTAAAAGTGTATAAATTTATTTTCTCTGTAAACTTTATAGTATTGGATATGGAGAAAGATAAAGAAATTCCTATTATTTTGGGGAGACCATTTCTTGAAACAAGAAGGGCTGTGATAGATGTGCAAAAAGGAGAATTAATAATGAGAGTTAATGATCAAGAAATAACATTTTATTGCAAAAGCTATAAGATATCCAACAATAGAAAAAGATAATGAATTTTTTAGGATGAAAGTAACTGATTATCTAATTAATGAGCAATTCAAGGATGAGTTTCAAGACAAATTAAAGCAAGGAGAATTTTTTGTAAATAATGAAGAAATAAAAGAAGAAGATTTAGATTATATTCAAGGAAAATTTAAAACTTTAGACTTATTGAAAAACGATAAAACAAATCTTATTCCTTCAAGTATTAAACCACCTGAACTTGAACTAAAAATATTACCTGCCCATTTAAAATATCTATTTTTAGGAGAGTCATCTACATTGCCTGTTATTGTATCTTTTGAATTAACAGAAATTCAAGAACAAATATTAATAGAGATGTTAAAAAAATATTCAAAGGCTTTTGGATGGACTTTAGCTGATATTAAAGGAATTATTCCTTCTAGTTTTATGCAAAAAATTCTATTAGATGAATAATATGAATCTAAAGCTGATCCTTATAGGAGATTAAACCCAATAATGAAAGAATTTGATAAAAAAGAAATTTTAAAATGGCTAGATGTTGGAATTATATATCCTATTTCAGACAGTGCTTGGGTAAGTCAAATTCACTCTGTTCTGAAAAAAGGAGGAGTGGCCATTAAAGAAAATGAGAAAAAATAAATTAATATCAATAAGACAAGTTAGTAGTTAGCCAATTTATATTTACTATAGAAAATTAAACATGGCCACCATAAAAGATCACTTTTCTTTACCTTTTCTAGACCAAATGTTGGACAGATTGGCTGGGAACAAATATTATTACTTTTTATATGGATATACCAATTATCACCAAATTCCAATTGCTCTAGAGGATCAAGAGAATACAACATTTACTAGCCCATATGGAACATTTACTCTTCATAGAATGCCTTTTGGACTATGCAATGCACCTGCAATATTTCAAAGATGTATGATGTCAATCTTTAATAATTTTATTGAGCATGGAATAGAAGTGTTTATGGATGATCTTTCGGTATTTGGAACTTTGTTTAAATTATATTTGAATAATTTAGAAAAGGTTTTATAAGTGTGTGAAAAAATTAACCTAGTATTAATTGGGAAAAATGTCAAATTATTATTGCAGGAGGAATTGTACTTGGGCATAAAATTTCTAAAAATGACATGGAAGTAGATTCTGCAAAAATTCAAGTTATTGAAAAATTACCACCATCGACTAATGTTAAAGGGGTAAGAAGCATTTAGGACATGTTCGTTACTACACGCGTTACATAAAAAAATTTTCTGAAATAACTAAACCATTAAGCCAACTTTTAGAAAAAGACACAAAATTTGATTTTAATGAGGAATGCATTGTTGACCTCACTTTTAGTTGAGATCTAGTTTTCCTCTTTAGTATCCTAGGTTCTAGCCATAGGTCTTCCTATTGAATATTCCTAGAAAATTAGAAAAGGAACCCTCACCATTAGAAATTCTAAACTCCTCTTTACTTAACTTGAAGCTCTAGATATTGGTCCTAACCTCTAGCACTTAATAGGTGGGGTCAATATGGGGAGCTCAAGGTGAGTTCCCATAGGACTACATGCCCTTTGGGTTGACTTTAGGTGTTGGTCTAGAGCTAAGGCACTCACTACCATCACCTCAGTCACAATCACTCAATACCCTAAACCCAAAATTCCTTGACTTTGATCCCTTGATCTTTTGGGAGACTCATGTAGATGGTCCCCTAAACCCACTGCCCTAAACTAGGGTTTAGCTAAGACCAATACATAGAGGACCCAAATGGGGTTCCTATTGGTCCATAGCTCATTTATGGTGGTTGACACCCCAATTCTACCAAAAATACTCAACTTAGCATTTTGCCCCAAAATTCCCCAAATTACCTAAGTACCCTTGAAACCGTAAATTTGGCCAAAATTCCCAAATCTAGCCAAAATACCAAAATTTGTTCAAAAATCATTTCAAAATTTTTAAAAAAATCCAAATTACCGAAAATCACCAAAAAATTGCCAAATTACCCAAATGCCCCTCCTATGCCCAAAATTTCAAAAATTCCAAAAAATCCAAAAAATTCCTAAAACCTTCCAAATATTCCAAATTTCATTTCTCTCAACTACCACATGACCCAATTTGATGAATTTGAATATTTTGACTAAAACCCCCAAATTGTCTTTAATGTCCCAATTTCCCTAAGATCACCTCAAATGTCCAACAATTTGGTCCTAATTTCCCCCAATTTCAATTATAAACTCAAATTAACCTTCCATGTGCCCAATCTAAACTAAATCAAAGCTCAATTTTCCCATGCTTTGAGCTTAATTTTTATCTAAATTAAACCCCCAATTTTGGCCATATGACTTAATCTCACCAAATTGAACCTATAGCCTACTCAATTTTCCACAATTTATGTTGAAAAATTTTCATAACACTCCTACACATCAAACTTAACCTTTAACTTGCCTTGTTGAAACCCCAATTTCATTTAATTTTCACCCAAGTCCAAAAGCCCCAATTTTGCCCTAAATTGGCCATACCTCAAAATTGCACCAAATTGATTGTCTTAACCCCAAAATTGACACCCAATTTATGCTAAAAATTCTTCATCACATTTCTATTGACCATTCTCAACAATTAATCTGAACTTAGCCCAAGCCTAGCCCAATCTAGACCCAAGTCTCAAAATCTTGCAAATTGAGCCCCTAATTGAACTCAAAATCATTTCAAGTCTTCACCAAAAATCTTGATGACAATCATCTACATAATGTTGATCAATTAATTGGGCTCAAGGTCATGGCTAGCCTAGTCTAAACCCAAGCTTTGGCCCATGGACCCCTTCACCAAAAATTAACCAAGCCATGTTAAATTGGCCAATTAAAGATCACCACAGGCACTAAGCCCTTCCTTTGGACCAAGATAAACCTTACAAAACCCACAAAACAAAGCTATGGACTAATGAGTCCTTAAATTAATGGATTTATGCCCATATTTGAGTCTTAAGCCAAAGTCCTCACCATTATGACTAACCCTTGGGGGTAAGTGATAATTGAACCTCCCCATGGCTCACCTGACCTCTTGGCCAGCTCCCCTATCCATGTCGGCCGGCCTAGTGGCCAAAAAATACCAAAACTATGAGACACCTCCCCCAAATCCAAACCCAATTTAAATCTTGAGGCCAAGTCATCCAATTTTATGTTTAGAGCCTCTCTGCCCTGCACATAGGAAGCATTTTGCACCCTTCAATTGACCCATAAAGCCACCATTGACCATTTTTATAAAAGCTCACCTCCATGGACAAGGGGAGAGGTGCTGAATTTTTTTTTGAAGAGAGACCTACAAATTGATCCCACAGCCTCTTTGAGTCCTCATCAGCTCAAGACAACCATTTTCCCCCACTGATCCCCACTGTGGAAGCTCAATGTGGAGCTCAAACATCTACCAAAACCAGGACAGAACTCCCCATAGCTCCACAGTCCACCAAAATCCAATTAAACTCACCCACATGATCACCACAGTGAAATAAGAAGAAGCCCCAACAAATCCCCTCATACAGAGCCCCTAGAATAGTTGTAGACCAACACCTGAAATTGAGCTTGGTTGAATTCATACTTAGAACTTTCACCAAGGCAAGAGGCTCAATCCCTAGCCTCCTTGGACCTCCACAAACGTGTCAAGCACCTCTGATTGAAGCTTCCCTTCTCAGAACAAAGGTATTGAGCTTCCCCTCTTCCCAAGCTTATTTTTATTCTCCATTTCATTAAGGTTAGCTCTTGGCATGATTACTGTATAAATATGTTCTATTAGTCAAGACGAGCATTTAGAAACAAATTTCACTTGATTTGGTTAAGAAATGAGTGAGATATCAAGGTTTGAAAATGAACGGTTCTCGGGCTAGGGCATCGGGGACGATGACCACGCGCCGTTGGATCGCGCGGGTGTCGCACGGACGGCTCTGATCACGCCGAATGGAGAAACAGAATGAAAAGGCAGGATGCATAGCTGCCGGCATGGAAGGCCGCTTCAAATGGGAGCGTGGTGCGTGGAGCTTCGGAGCCGCCATAGGTTAACGCGGCGTCGCGTCACTTAAGTAGAATAATAGGGTTTTTTCTGATTTATTTAATTTCCTAAACTTTAAAAATTCATACCTTGGTGTAGAAAAATCACAAAAATAAAATAAAATACCCTCTGGCTCAGTGAACAGAGGAGAACAATGTGGAAGTTGTTTGAAGTTTATTTGATGTATATTTTATTTTTAATTAATTAAATACTATTTTGAGTCTTTTGATTCTCCATGCATGTAGACATTTCACCATGGCTTGAAATTTTGGCATGTTGTTGTCTCTGTCTTAGGGAACATTCTCTGATTTTTTCAAAGTCAGAGAAGATCTCTAGATAGAGATCCATACTTTTCAAGTTTATGTCTATTATTTGTATAAATTAATCATAATAATTAGCATTATGCTTAAAAAATTCCAAGAAAATTTTAGAAAGTTTACCATGACCGAAGAACCCTTTAGAAAATGTTTCTTGAGCTAAATCATTAAAAATGCACTTAATTTTCACAAACCCTAAAACATAAAGAAAATCAATTTTGGGAAACATAAACATATAAATGACTTGCTTTTAACTCTCCACTATAATTTGAAGTTTAGAGAACTCCCCATAAAAATTTCAAAATATTTGGAGCTCATTTAATAACTTTAAAATATTTTCTATGTTAAGTGTCATTTTTAACACTAAAATAATTTTTAATAATTAAAATATACTCAAAAAATTATAAAAAATAGTTTTTGGAGTTCTCTGTGATTAGAGAAATTTTCTAAAAAGAAAATAGTAATTAAAATAAAAACTTCATTTTTAGCCTATTTTTAATATTTAAATAATTAAAAAATGATAAAAATCACAAAAAAAATACAAAATTCATGGAAATGTTTTAAATTGTTTCATAAGCACTTAGAAATAATTTGAATATTTTTCCTAATATTCTAAGTGAAGATATTGCATTTTGAAGCTTAAAATAATTTTTAAATGCTAAAAATGGATTTTCACTAAAATAATTCTAACAATTCAAAGAAAAATTAAAAAATGTTAAATTTTTTTCTCTGTTTTTCTTGATCTTAGAAATATTTAATAAAAATATTAAACTTAATTTTCCACATTTAAAATATTTTATAGTTAATAAATGCTCGAGAACTTAAAATAATTCTTAAAATTCAAATTTAACTCAATAAATCATGAAATTTGGTCCCAATAGTTCTCTAGTCTAAGTCTACCTTAAGTAAAAATTTCAAGGGATTAAGCTTTACCTTAGTCAAGTTATGGATTTTTCTTTGAAAAATCCTATTTTTGAATAAAAATAAATATGTAAATTAAATTAAATCTTGAAAAATCACATTCTCTCCTCAAATTAAATGATCCTAGACTTAGAGACATGATTTTGGGTGTTGATAACTCACCAAATTAATATTCCTATTTAATGATTCAAATGACTTTTAAAAATATTGATAACAAATCATCATCACCTAAAAATTCAATCTTTTCAAAAAAAAAAATAATAACTAAGATATCTAACAAAATCTTAAGGGCTTAGTAGTGACCTAAGCTAAATAAAATCTGATTAAATAAGGATTGGAAAAGTATACATAATTAAAATTGAACAACTTTAAAACACTACAAGCCCAAATTTAAAAAAAAAAGTTGGCTAAGTGCGTTGATAGCATTAACTTGCCCCTTAAACGGTCTTCACCTACATAATTCTCAAATTAAATTATAAGTGATAATTGCCCTACTCTTAGGGATAATTGAAACATCAATATTCATTAAGTATTAAAGCTATTTACAGGATGAGTTATTAAGCAACATAATAAGTTTAAATGAGCTCGAAACTTTTCACCAAGCAGTGAGAGGGAAACATGGACCGGCTTCTTTCTCTAGAGCTGTTGGATACCTTGGAGGTCTACTAAACTTAATATGTTTTGCCTAACAAAAATCACCCTTAATCAAATTAATAGGGACCAACCAAAATATGACCTAGGGTTAGGTAGATTACCAAAACCTTACTTCTCTACTTTATGTAAAATGCTCTCATATGCATTTTGAGTTTCAGGTGGTGGAACGAGAAGACTAGCCAGGTACGCTTTTTATAGTATAGTATCATCTTTCTTGTACTTTCATTCTGTACTCTTTTATGCTTACAAAACTTGCATGCTAAACAACTATGTCACCCTGCATGAAAACCAAAACTGCTAGGATAGCCGTAAAACCAAAACCAAAACTAAAAGCAATCAAGATAAAATTCACCCCCACAACTTTCAAAATATAAGACAACTCAAAATTTAATCACAAACATCACAAAAACCAAAATTGCAACTAAATTAAGATGTCTTTATAGGATGATCGAGAATCCCTCTAAGGAGGTAACCTACGGTTACTAATAAAGCTTTCCACGGTCTAAATGAAATTATGGAACTCATTAAGTTGAGTTTAGTAAATTTATTTGGACTAAGCTATGGTCTAAATGAAATTATGGAACTCATTAAGTTGAGTTTAGTAAATTCATTTGGACTAAAGTCGGTCTAAATGAAATTATGGAACTCATTAAGTTGAGTTTAGTAAATTCATTTGGACTAAGTGTAACGAGGCTTCCCAAGGTCTAAATGAAATTATGGAACTCATTAAGTTGAGTTTAGTAAATTCATTTGGACTAAGTGAATCCAATAAAAAATAGTGCCGGAACAAGGTAACCGTAGGATCCTAACCGGTGTCGCTTTAATCAACTTTAACATCCCCTAGAGAATTTAAAAAACTTCAACCATAGAGCCATCTGATTTGACATCATAACTTGACACCCTAGAAAACTCAAACTTGTCACGGAAATGAGCTTAGAGCTAGCATAGTGGGCAGCACAGCCATCTTCAACAGCAAAACCTGTCTTCCCCAGCTAAAAATTTCTTTCCTAAGAATTAAAATTCCAAGCCATAGGACTTTGATGTTGTTTTATTATGCAACATAAATTCTCAACTTATCTTTAGGCATTTTCACTATCATGTTGTGCAACATAAGACCTAACTCATCTTAGGATTCCGAGGTTGTTGTTTGCCACGACCTAAATCTTCATATCATCCAGGCTATTTGTGTAATCGTCTCACACAAATGTAAGCCCTAAAAAATAAAATTTTACAGGATGAAATACATAAATAACTTCTCTTCAATACTAAAGCCAAACTATAAGATAGACTGGGAATTCACTGAGGTTTTCCTCTGGATTCATGACATCCCCTAGTTCTTCCTCCTTTTAACTCTACAATAAATGTTTAAAATTTGAACCATTCCCATTTCACACCTCTTCGTCCGATCTCGTTGAAAAGTCCCATCCTTTTGAAATCCTTGAAGATAATATTTCCTATTTTTATCGAGAATTTTCTTAGATGACTTCAGTCATTTATGATGTAATTAATTATAAGGGTTTGCCCTTATAGGAAGCTCGTCTGAACCCAACTTAATATAAACCCTATTTAATTCTTCAAATTAAATAGAGGAAATTATTGGTAAATAAAATAGTTTCGCAGACCAAACAGACGTCATACATTTCAAAGTTTATTTGATCGAGTCTCACCCTCAATTCTTGTATTTATCCTTTGGGATAGATACAGAATTTGAGGTATAGTGCTCTTTCATTTAAATTATGAAAAATATGGGGTTAGTTTGATTTAGTATATCTTTAAACTATATATATATATATATATATATATATATATATATATATATATATATATATATATATATATATNTTAATTCCGGTGACCTACAGCTTCTCACAGACAACTCCTTCAACCAAAATACTGCCGACAGGTTCTGGCGACTCTGCTTGGGACAAGCTTTTCTTTCTATTTAAATTAGGAAATATTATCTTCACACATCGGTAATGTGTCCATGTCCCTATTGGACTAAATTACTTTTCTTACGTTGACATACTTTACCCATTTCTGCCTTGAGAAAGAATGGCCAACTCTTTGGACTTCAGGACTGTCTGTTCAATCACCTTTGAACGGAGGGGTCTGGAGGCCATTAAGGACTCTTTTAACCATCATGTGGGGTTGGACCCCAAAAGGTGTGTTGGTGGACTAGTTTCAGCTGGGCATTGTGTGTTGCTAAATGGGCCCCGCACTAAGTCTTAAATACTTCACATCTCCTTTTCGACTTTAATTTGCTATTTTGTAAATTAAATCAAATTGTGTTGTGCTGCGCGGGCTTTAAAATTTTCTTATATTAATTAAAATTTTCTACTTTCAAATTACCTTTTTCACTAAAATTTTCAAAAAAGATCCCCACAAACTAAGACTTACCCGGTCTACAGATAAATTTCTGTTAGTTTTTAGTGCTTGCACTACGATTACAAGGTTTTGACCATATAACTAACCCAAGATCTTTCTGTTTTAAAGCTTCTATGATGGCCTACCCAAGGCTGACTTTTTCTTGCAACTTGACGACAAGCCATGAAGCCCGCAATGTTGCTCCTACTATTAAGTTCGGAGCCGGATTTAAATACCTCGAGGTTATCCTCGGGAAGGCCCCATTCGTCGTGATGAAAGTCTCCACTCAAGAAGTTCAAGAGTCGTCTGTTGAGTTCAACCTAAGCTGTCTTCAGGACTTCCCTTCTTATAAGAAGGCCAAGACTACTGCTGCCGCCCCGACACCTATCAAGCCTGTTGTCCCCACTACTGCTAAGGGGAAAGAAGTAATGATCATTGAAGATCTGACTGAGGGATTAGTTGTACCATCAGTATTCAAAATCGGATTGAGTTCAAGAACTGCACCACTAACCCGAACTCAATGGAGAAACCACAGCAAGAGAGTTTGGAGGGCCATCAAAGCTCAGGCTCCTAAGAAGGTACCTATTGATGAAGATCCCACCAAAATGAATATGGATCACCATAAACAAATCCACTTATGTGGGGAAGTACATTCCATCCTCTAATGGATACCAATGGGTACAAGAATATCTGGAAAATTGCTGCTGCATTACCATCGCTTCATCAATAAGGTGTGGAGAGAAAGAAACATACTCCTGTCACCCGAGTCAATTCATTTTTTCAGAGACTAGCTGACAAAGAGGGCTGCTCAATTAGAGAGTTACTTAAACTAGTGGGGCATGCAATATCACCTCGTTTGAAGAAAGAGATTTTAAAAGATGTTAGATCCGCCAAACGATCTCAAAAGTCAACTGAAAATTTGCCTACTTGCATTCTCGTCTGGTTTCACTTGGGAAACAGAATTGATATTGTTATTATTACCACCGATTCTACCGCTACCAGGACCAGAGGTTGTTGATCGATTAAGTCAAGACTGGGTCTAAGAATCCTACCGATCACCCACTTCAAAGACATTCCTAAAATTCTAAAGGAAAAGATGAAGAAATTACCTAGTGCTATAGTCGATCTGCACCCTGGGGAGCATACTTCCGTTTTACATACCAATGTTACTGCTAGGACACTTTGTCTTCAATCATTATCGTCAAAGAAAAAGATGTGGATACCCAAGGTCACTGTACTGATACAGTCCAGTAAGCCCGCAAAGCAAGATCGTGGAACGAAGCCAGGGTATAAAATATCTGACATCGACTCAGCAATTGCCAGTGAGATGGAGGAGCCAGAAGAGGAGGTTCAGCAGGGTCCTCTAGATCTTAAGTAAATCCAAGAATCAATAATTGAAGAAAATGTTGAAAAGCTCATATTCAAGATTTCTGAGTTAGCCCGAGAATACGGAGTTTTCATCGATAACGATGATGAAGATTTTGACTATAATAATTACCTCAAGGAAGATTTCATGGATGTCCATGTCATCAAAACCAGGGTCGCTGCATCTGCGCTCGACGTTCAACCTCTCGTTGAAGAGAATGTCGTAGATGAACTGTGTAGGGCTATCCTCTTAAGGGATGAGCAAGTCAGCCAACTGGAGAAAATGATAGAAGAGATGGCCGAAGCCATTACCGCCATGGCCACAATTCAAGGACAATCTCAAGCACCACACTTAGCATCTCCAGAGGTCAACGAACCAGAGATAATGCACATTATCAAAGAAGAGAAGTTACCTCAGCCAACAGAGATGAGAAAAAAAAGAAGGATTCTCCATCGAGCTCCATGCCAGAGAAAGAATTTAAACAAATGGTCGAGCAGGTTTGAGAGGTCTTAACCCAGTCTAAGGGTGGTGCATTGATTTTGAAGGGTAGACCTTACCCGGAGGGATTCGATGCTGTGCCCTTCCCTAAGGGTTTCGTGTCCCCAAACTTCAAGATATTTGATGGGACTGGAAATCCCACACAACATATAGCACACTTCCGAGCCAGTTGTGGAAACACAAGAAAAAGCAAAGCTTTACTCTTCCAACAGTTTGTTAGCAGCTTGTCAGGGATTGCCTTTGATTGGTATGCCGATTTACCCAACAAATTAGTGAGGACCTTTATCAAGTTGGAACAGTTATTTGTGAAAAGATTTACCAGGAACAACATCATTTGTCCATAGGAGAGCTCATGATGGAAAAACAAAAGCTACATGAGACTTTGGTGGACTATGTTGAGGTAGAGAAACCTTAGCATAAAGTGTGAACTTCAGCTACTAAAACATCATGCAATTGAGTTTTTACTCAAAAGCATCCATGGGTCAGTGGCTTTCATGCTCAAGGAACTCACCATCAAATCCTTCGAGAAGCTACTCAGTAAAGCCAACAATCTTCAAGAAGAAATCAAACATATGGATTCACATGATAAGTCCAAGGCAACAAGAGTGTTTGAAAAGAAATCAGGAACAACAGTGACTTCCAAAAAATCCTTGCCAGTCTTCATCACAGCATGCTCAGAAACAGAGTAACCAGTCCAACTAGCGACCGCCTCAAAAAGGATCACCTCAAAAAGGGAATAAGATAATATCTCTGGCAGAATGACATAAAATGATGTATTCTTTCAAAGATGAAGCCATATCCAAAATGTTTAGAAGTCTGATGAAGAAGCCTGAGTTCAGACTACCAGATCCAAGGAAGCACGAAGAGGTTGATAAGAAGGATCAACCAAATTATTGCCCATACCACGTTTTGCTTGGGCACATCATAGAAGAATGTTTCATATTTAAGGTTTGGATCGAGAATAACCTTAAAGAAGGGAATATAAAAATCCCAAAAAATTATTTAAAAGAACCTGAAATAGGTTCCATAATTATGATTTCGGCTAAACCAATCTCCCTGATCAATCCATATGCTGGAGAAGATGGATGGAGTACGACTTGGGACAAGCTCAAGAGGGTCCTAAACCAAATACAAGATTCATTGAAACAATTTTCTGCATATGCCGGAAAAGAAAAATGTGATGAAGTTTGGAGTAAATCATCCAAGAAAATATTGAATCAAATCCAAAACACATCAAAACAAGCTTTTGTTCAGAGTCTTCAGCCTGCTAAACTCGAGACGAAGATTTCACCAGGAGATCGGTCATCACAAAAACAAAGAAAAAGAGGAACACTAACACGAAGATTGATAGCACAAAGGGTAGCCTCTACTAGATTGGTTGTCTCGGATTCGGGGAAGAAAATCCTTGAACCCCTGACTTTTTATGATTATCTTTATGCCCCTTCGAGGTCTTATGAATATATTGATTGTGATTTTGACTACATTTTAATTGTTTCTAGTAATGATGTAATCGATTATGACCAATATAGCTTTGATCTTGATCCTTAAAATGATCCTTAAATCGTACTTGAGTCCAACAAACTCACTAACAAGACTGAAGAAGACATCAACGATACCAGCTACGACACCACAGGGAGTGAGGAACTAATCCTCGAGCGCCAGGGTGCACCACTTGTCGTCAACTTAGATCTTTCTGACAAAGAAGAACCACTAGAAGAATCAACAGTGATATCTCAAGGAGAAGAAATTACAGAAGTAAACTTAAGGAGAGGGAAAGTATTACCCCCAAGAATAGCTTCGATAGATAAAGGAAAACAAATAATAACTTGAGAAGAGCTACCTCCACCTCCACCAGTGGAAGAAACACATAACCAAGAGAAAATTGGAGGACCATACAAATTGGATTACAACGTGCTAGCTCATCTTAGGAAACTGCTGACCCGATTAAGCATCTACGACGCTGATCCTGTCATAGGAGATGAGAGAAGCTCTAGTTATAAACGTGCTTAACCCAGAGATTTATTTAACTCAGTTGGAGAGCAAATCCTCAAATGAAGTTTGCTTGTTGAAAGAACAGCCTGGGGTAACCTTCACAGATGAAGATTTGCTGCTCGGTACCGCCGACCACAACCGTCCACTCTACATCTCCGTTAACATCAATAAATTTGTGTTGTCCAGAGTTCTAGTAGATCCTGGAGCATTCTCAACTTGATGATTCTATGGAATTTGGCCTATTTGGACATTGAAGCTCAGGAGCTTATGGCCAATAAAATGATGCTAAGAGGATTCAACCAAAAGGGAGAGACAGCCCTTGGATTGATTACATTGCATATGAAGGTTGGAGAACTAGTGACAACCGCTAAATTCCACATCATTGAAACCAAGACCTCTTTCAACACTCTACTTGGTAGACCATGGATTCATGAACACAACATGGTTCCATCGTTTCTACATCAGTGCATCAAGTACTACAAAGAAGGACAAGAACATTGCATCAAATGAGATGTACAACCATTTTCAGTTCATGAAGTTGGTATTCATAAAAATGTCGCCTACTACATGCCTCTAAAAAAACTTTCTTCTCTCACAAAACTGTGACAAACAAAAATGAAGATCCAAGAAAATCACAAAGAGGAGGCCATTCAACTCAACTTCAACAATCCCCCACCACTCTTTTACGATAAATTGGTGGGGGTTCTTTTAGCTCGCACACCTGAGGTCAAGGCTGGGGACGTGGAAGAGGAAGAACAAACATAATCATTGAATGGACAAGGCAAATCATCAATATTAGTGATGAAGACAGTTCTAAAGCTGAAATAATAATGAAAAAATAGAGGAAACCTCAATACAAGATATCTTTAGAAAATGCAGAGAAAAGTGAATATGAGATGATGTATGATCGGATAAACCACTATGTCAACACCATGACCCTTACTCTGATTCTCCCTTAAAAGGTTGAGAGTTTAGAGGTCAATGAAGTCCGTAGCGCTTGTTCAAAGCTGATCAAGTTTTATCATGCTTCTACCACTACTAATCTTGAAAATCATGTAAATTTGGATGATGATCCTAATGAATTAATGGAATTGCCTTTTGGTTACTTTTTGCCTTGTGTAAAAAAGTTATTTCAATAGGGACATTTGCTAAAATAAATGCCTAAAGATAAATTACAACTTTTTAAAAAGTTATGGAGTGTTAAAAGTTAAACTCCTAACTCGAAATAGGGTCTCAAATTTGGTACAGTCGGACCACTCAATGATTCAGAATTTTGCGTGGTTGTTACTAGTGAATTAGGAGAGAATTGCCTCGATATAGAGAATGACTCTACTAACCAGCTAATAAAAAGCACTCCGCCAGAATTTGAGGAGGAAATTAAATCTATTGTTGATGAATTAAAGGAAATCAACCTTGAGACGGAAGAACAACCACGACCCACATTTATAAGTTCTCTACTCAACGATGAACAATCTCTACAACTGATCAAATTACTAATAAATTCAAAGATTGCTTTGCATAGAGGTATGATGAAATGCCAAGACTATCAGCAGAGGTTACAGTTCATAAACTTGGGGTGGATAAGAATATAACCCCAGTAAAAAAGCTCCCAGAAGAATGCGCCTTGAAATAGAGCAGTAAGTCATCGTCGAGGTGAAGAAATTATTAGATACTAACTTTATGAAAGAAGAATAATACCCCACATGGTTAGCTAACATTGTACCTGTCAAGAAGAAAAATGGACAAATCCATGTTTGCGTCGACTTCAGATATTTGAACAAGGCATGTACAAAAGATGAGTTTTCTCTACCAATACCGGAAATGATGGTGGATATCACTTCTACACATGAAATTTTCTCTTTCATGGATGGATCGTTGAGATACAACCAAATCAAGATGGCTCCTGAGGATGCAGTACTTACAAACTTTAGAGCGCTGATTGGAATTTTCTTCTACACAGTGACGCCATTTGGGTTGAAGAATGCTGGAGCAACATATTAACGTGCAATGACAAAGATCTTTGATGATCTCATTCACAACCAAGTGGAATGTTACGTGGATGATTTGGTCATCAAAAGTAAATGAAAAATAGAGCATATGTATGATTTGAGGATCGTGTTGAAATGATTACGATGATATGACCTTAAAATGAATCCCGTAAAGTGTGCTTTTCACGTTACCTCTGGGAAGTTTCTAGGATTCTTTGTCCGTCATCGGGGAATCGAGATCAACCAAGATAATATTAAAGATATCTTAGAAATGCCTCCTCCTAAAAACTTTAAACAACTACATTTCTTTTAGGGGAATTTGACATATATGAGACGTTTTATTTCCAATCTCTCAGATAGGTGTCAGCCCTTCTTAGCATTAATTAAAAAGGATGTCAAGTTTGTTTGGGAAGAGAAATGCAAGTGAACCTTCGAGGACGTTAAATAATATTTAATGAGACCTCCTAACTTGGCAGCCCCTATCCCAGAAAAACCATTAATACTATATATTGTGGCCCTAGACGACTCTCTTGGAGTCCTCTTAGCCTAAGTCAATGACGATGGTAAAGAAAACACACTCTAATACTTGAGTCGTCATCTAATACTGATGGAAGTAAGGTATTCACCTATTGAGAATCATTTTATGAGGTTAATTTTCACGACTCAAAAGCTTAGACATTACATGCTTTCTCGTAAGATTACCCAAATCTCGAAAGTTAACCCGTTGCAATATTTGATGACCGAACCAACACTCTCCAGACCGCTAGCAAGATGGTCAATGTTCTTATTTCAGTTAGATATAACTTTTGTTCCCCTTCGCGCTATCAAGGGACAGATTCTAGCAAACTTTCTCATTGCACACCCACTGCCAGCTAGGTCACCTCTCAACGATGAACTACCAGATGAGCAGATACTACAAATGGAATTCTCCAGTGCACAACATTTGGAAATGTACTTTGACGGAGCTTTGTCAGCCAGAAAAGACAAGGATCAGGCACGGTCATACCAAAAAAGCAGGGATCAGTTTGATCTTTATCACACCAGATAAAGGTATGCTGAGGTTCTCATACCACCTGATAGATTTATGCACCAACAATGAAGCAGAATATGAAGCCCTGATCACCAGATTGGAGTTAGCAATCTCAATGGGTATATCATGCATTGCCATCTATGAAAACTCACAACTCGTCATTCAGCAAGTTGCCGGACAATACAAGATCCTAAAACTAAGATTAGCATAATATCATTGATATGTGATGAAGCTGCTGGAGCAGATCCCTAATGTGACTTTCTACTGGATTTCTAGGAGAGATAATGCCCATGTCGACCCTCTAGCAAAACTCGCTAAGGAGCTGGCGTGTCTCCCAATGGATTTCGTTGAATTCACAGTGCAAGGAAGATAATTTTTGTCTTAAATCGACCTCAAAACTCTACACAAGCTCAAAAAAGAAGAAGCAATAAAAGCAGTTGTAGATATCAATGAAGATTGTCGCTAACCATTAATAGAATATTTGCATACTGAAAAGCAACCAGAGGATAAGTCTGAAGCACAACACATTTCGAAAAGGGCTATGTCATATGCCTTAGTTGGTGATGTCCTCTACAAGAGATCATTCAACCAGATGTGGCTATGATTTTTGAGTAAAGTCGAAGCACTGAATATTGTTAAAGAGGTACATGTCGGATTATGAGGCGCTCACTAGTCAGAGCCAAAGATGAAAATGAAGATCAAAAGACTTGGATATTATTAGTCAGCAATGATGTTCGATTGCATGGATACAACTAGGAGACATCACCATTATCAAGTACATGGGTTGGTCTTACATTAACCTCTGAATATGATACACCCAACCGTTGCCTCATGGTCATTCGAGTGTTGGGGTAATGACATAATAGGTCTGATAGACCCTCCATCCTCAAAAGGACACAGATTTATACTCGCTACTACATATTATTTCTCTAAATGGATAGAGGCAGTGTCGTTATGAGAGATTATAACATAACACTTCCTTTAATTCTTCAAAATTCAAGTCGTCTACCATTTTGGAGTACCGTGAAGAATAATTTCCCATATTGGGACAACTTTTAAAAGCACAAAAATCAATAATTTTGTCAAAAAACATGGGATAGATTGGAGATACTCTACAGTATACTATCCCACAGTAAATGGCCTGACCGAAGCCTTCAATAAGACACTAGTATAGATTTTAAAGAAAACACTGGAAGAAAACAAAAGATATTGGCACAACAAACTGTTAGAAGCCTTGTGGGCCTACTGGACGACTTTCAGGACTCCCACTTAGTGTACACCCTACATGCTTGTGTACGGGTCCGAGGTCATGCGACCGTTAGAAATTCAGACACCATATCTAATACTCGTCACAACAGAAGAAAGTGTGAAACTCAGACTTAAAGAACTAGAGATTCTTGAAGGAACATGACTTGAAGCACAACAATATTTAGAACTTTACTAGGCAAAGATGGTACAAGCTCATAACAGATTGGTCCGCCCAAAGAAATTCAAATTTGGTGACCTCATTCTCGTTCCGCAAGATAGGTGGAAAATTAGAGCCAACTTAGGAGGGATTGTTTTTCGTTGAAAAATTTTACATAGGAGGAGCCTACTAGTTAGTAGATTTTCAGGGTGAAAGACCCATGCTACCAATCAACGGATGATACCTGAAGACATACTACACAACCTAACATTGCTTGCCTTCACTTAATTTGAAATTTTGAAATTTTGATTGTTTTGGGGTTATCTATGTGGTCGATTGTCTGTCACCGGGTCCAAAAATTCCTGTAATAAAATTAACCTCAACGTAATGAAAATTTTTGAAAATTACACACTTTAGTTTTCTCTTTTTAAACTTAATATCCTACTGAATTAAATAAAATACACACATAAATAAACAATTTTCTCACCCAAAAAAACTAAAATTTCATTTAATAAATACTTTATTTTGTTCTTGTCCATGCTAATTTTCAGCTCACTGATATTTTTCCTGTCGTCTGCAGAGAAATGTCAGGCCAGAGACTAATCTTTGCCTTTGAAGATGGCTGGAACCTCGCACTCAATGAGGAGATGGCGCCGCAGGGTGGCACTATAGACTTTGACATGGAATTTAGTCAAGTCAACATGGATTATGAAGGGCCTCTAATGGATGTCATCAGCTGGCAAGAAAAAGAAGGGTTGCCCTCACTGCTATGGTTGAACACCAAAGACAATGCATCACTGAAGGGAAGGAATGTGATGGTGCAACAAGACCCGATGGAGGGGCCCAGCCGCCTACCGTCAATGAAAGCTAAATCGACCGGAGGCCTAGTCACTACCAATAATGGAAGACATCCAGACATGCCGCTATGAAGAACTCAGCGTAGAAATGCCAAGAGCCAAAAGCAGAGGGTTTTCTTATGAGAAGAAAGAAGACGCCATAAAGAGGGGGAGAACTTGCTTACTCTTATTCCTGATGGGAACATTTATGATCCAGGCATGAAAGAGACCTCCTCCAACCTGCCTGTTATAGATGAGGAGTCCAAATTTGTTACAAAGCCAGAAATACTACCAGCTTTGGATGCTCTGTGTACAGGTTGCCCTACTTGCAAAGTTGAGATACCAACACGAGCATCACTTACAGGGGCATTCGTGGAGTGCCCGGATTGGAATGTCCTGCACCCACAGCGCAACAGCACTTTAGAGGAGTATGCATCTACTGATGAGGGATCTCAAACCACTGATTACTTGATGGACGCAGAGCAATATGCCCCGATGGATGCAGAGCCATATGTCCCAAGGGGTACAGAGCCATATGTCTCGTCAGACGTAGAGTCATACATTCCACTGCAGACATAAACATCACCAACTTGGGTTCCCACCACCATTGAAATGAGATAACATCCTCGACAGCCACCGATCATAAGTACGACAGAATACTACAGAATAAGTAAAGTAAGAAAAGGGACTTTGAGTTCTATGAAGAAGTGCAAGGGAGGTTCATCAATATATTAGAGGGATTGGAATAATACACCAAGGTCTTCTCAGAAAATGATGAACGAAACATTCTCAACTACATTTTTGACATGAGAGATAGAGATCGAGCTAGCCTTCTTATGAAAAGAACCTAATCCGAGCCAAGAAAGTGGATGCGATGAAAGGGCAAGCTCACTATCCAGTGTGGCTGCTGCTACAACTTCACAAATGATAGACAAGGAAATCCTCCTGGGATTCTCATACACGATCAGATGGATTCACTACCTCCAATGATAAAGTGGATGATTAAAAGAATGGTCAGATGGAATATACTGTCAGCTAACTGTATCCCTAACAGTTGTATTATTAACATATATGATGAAGGAGACTGCATACCTCCGCACATTAATCATCATGACTTCGTGAGGCCTTTCTGCATGGTCTCATTCATGAGCAAAAGCAATATTCTATTAGGAAAAGAAATTGGTATCATTGGTCCTGGAAAATTTAGAGAAGCTGTAGAAATTCTGCTTCCTGTTGGTTAAGTGCTAGTCCTTAAAAAAATGGGGCGGATGTCGCCAAGCACTGTATTCCAGGGGTGTGACACCATAGGGTGTCTGTGACCTTTCGACGAATGGACAACAGCAAAATGCCATATGGATTTCAACCAGATACAGAATTGGAGGAACTGCTACCGTACGTGCTATGAGAGGGTTGCACCTCTAAGCACATGCAAAGGGAACTCTTGTCCTATAGTGTGGCTTAAAAGGTCAGCTTGATCAGGAGCTTGCCTCGTCAGAGATAGACATTCAAAGGATTCCTTTCCATTTTGATGCACTACATTACAGCAGATATGATAGGTATTAGACATGCTCAGTTTACGATATGTACTTGGCATGGCCTATTTTTGGATGTACTTTGATGCAATCTACGCATTGTACTTTTTGAGGCTTTGGCCTACACCCAACCTGTAAAACTTATTAGAGCAGATGAATGAAGTTTTTTTTTAGAAATTTATCTATTTGTTCAATTGTCTTTTTGTGCAATGGATAAAATCCACGGACAATGAGTTGGTTCGAGACTACAATGAACAAAGAACAAAACAACAAAATTTTTAACTATAATTAAATTCAAATAAAAAAAATGTAATATTAATAATAACAAAAAAACAATAAAACAACTCTCTTTTCGAAAAAATCAACCAACTACAATTGAATTTTAAAAACATATTTTGAAAAATTAAATATGATAAAAATAATAAGAAAAGAAAATAAATTTGTTGAGTTGATTCTCTCAATTTTGAGGTCTCCTACTCTTTGCTCGCACAGCACGACTACCTTTATCTGCACTAATTCTCTTAACATCCTCGCGGAATTTCACGGTCTGCACAAAACCTCACAAAATTTCAAAAATCTTCTTCAACAATGTCAACCTTTGCACACGACATATATCTTTGGATTCAACACAACAAATTCTCATTTTTGGAATCAAACCTTAACTTCTGATTCCCTCTTTTCCTTCTGATTCCCTCCTTTCGAGGTCGGTCCTTAACTTTTGACTCTCTTTTGAGATTAATCATTAACTTTCAATTCTCTTTTTTGGAATCAGCCCTTAACTTCTAATTCCCTCCTTTCGAGGACGTTCCTTAACTTTCGACTCTCTTTTGATATTGACCATAAACTTTCAATTCTCTTTTTGGAATCATTCCTTAGCTTTTGATTCACTTTTTTCTTAAGTTCGATCCTTAACTTCCAATCCTCTCTTTTGAGATTAATCCTTAACGTTCAATTCTCATTTTGGATTCACTCCTTAACTTCTAATTCCCTCCTTTCGAGATCGGTCCTTAAGTTCCAATCCTCTCTTTTGAGATTGATCCTTAACTTTCAATCCTTTTCCTGGAATCAATCCCTAACTTCTAATTCACTCTTTTGATGTCGGTCCTTAACTTTCGACTCTTTTTTTAAGATTGACCCTTAACTTTCAATTCTCATCCTAGAATCACTCCCTAATTTCTGATTCACTCTTTTGAGGTCGGTCCTTAACTTTCGAAACTTTTTTGAGATTGATCATTAACTTTCAATTCTCATCTTGGAATCAGTCCTTAGCTTCTGATTTACTTCTTTTCGAGGTTGGTCCTTAACTTCCGACTCTCTTTTGAGATTGATCATTAACTTTCAATTCTCATTTTAGAATTAGTCCCTAACTCTGATTCACTCTTTTGAGGTTGGTCCTTAACTTCCAACTCTCTTTTGAGATTGATCATTAACTTTCAATTCTCATCTTAGAATTAGTCCTTAGTTTCCGATTCACATCTTTTCAAGGTCGGTCTTTAACTTCTGACTCTCTTCTGAGATTGATCATTAACTTTCAATTCTCATCTTGGAACCAGTCCTTAACTTCTGATTCACTTCTTTTCAAGGTTGGTCCTTAACTTCTGACTCTCTTTTGAGATTGATCATTAACTTTAAATTCTCATTTTGGGATCATTCCTTAGCTTTTGATTCACTTCTTTTAGAGGTCAGTCCTTAGCTTATGACTCTCTTTTGTGATTGATCCTTAACTTTCAATCCTTATCCTTGTATTAGTCCCTAACTTCTGATTCACTCTTTCAAGGTCGGTCCTTAATTTCCTACTTTCCTTTTGAGATTGATCATTAACTTTCAATTCTCATTTTTAAATCAGTCCCTAACTTCTGATTCACTCTTTTGAGGTCGGTCCTTAACTTCCGACTCTCTTTTGAGATTGGTCATTAACTTTCAATTTTCATTTTTGAATCAGTCCCTAACTTGTGATTCACTCTTTTGACGTTGGTCCTTAACTTCCAACTCTCTTTTGTGATTGATCCTTAACTTTCAATCCTTATCCTGGAATCAATCCCTAACTTCTGATTCACTCTTTTAAGGTCGGTCCTTAACTTTTGACTCTTTTTTGAGATTGATCATTAAATTTCAATTCTCATCATGAAATCAGGCTCTAACTTCTGATTCACTCTTTTGAGGTCGGTCCTTAACTTCTGACTCTCTTTTGAGATTGATTATTAACTTTCAATTCTCATTTTTGAATCAATCCCTAACTTCTGTTTCACTCTTTTGAGGTCGGTCCTTAACTTTCGACTCTCTTTTTGAGATTGATCATTAACTTTTAATTCTCATTTTTGAAATCAATCCTTAAAGTCTGATTTCATCCTTTTGAGATCAGTCCCTAACTTCTGAATCTCTCTTTTTTGATTGATCCCTAACTTTCAATCCTTATTCTAGAATCAGTCCTTAACTTTTGATTCCTTTCTTTTTTGATCTGGTCCTTAAATTATGACTTCCCTTTTGGGATTAATACCTAAATTATGATTCCCTCCCTTCAAGGTCGATACCTAAATTATGGATCTGCACTTTTGGTATTGAAACCTAAATTTCAATTCCTACCTCAGGGTCAGCACTTACATACTGATTCCCATCCTTTATAAACATCAAAAATCTGATAACTCAAAACCCACTCTCCAATCCCCTACGAGAGTTCCTACTCTTGATTTTGATCAAATATTCACCTGCTAATTCTCCAATGAAAACAAATAGCACACTCAAATTCTACACTCCTTTTGTGTCTGTTGACTTAGGAGTCTATATTGGTTTTGTTGATCTCATCGGTCAACGCTAATACGCGCAGTGTGCTTGCCCAGCACACACACCTATCGGGGGTCCATTTGTTGACCTCACTTTTGGTTGAGGTCTATTTTTCCTCCTTAGTAGCCTAAGGTCTAGCTATAGGTCTTTCTTATTGACTATCCTAGAAAACTAGAAAAGGAACCCTCACCATTAGAAATTCTAAACTCCTCTTTACTCAACTTGAAGCTCTACATATTGGTCCTAACCTCTAGCACTTAGTAAGTGGGGTCAGTATGGGGGAGCTCAAGGTGAGTTCCCATAGGATTGCTTGCCCTTAGGGTTAACTCTAGGTGTTGGTCTAGAGCTAAGGCACTCACTATAATCAGTTCACTCACAATCACTCAATACCCTAAACCCAAAATTCCTTGACTTTGACCCCTTGATCCTTTGGGAGACTCATGTAGATAGTCCCCTAAACCAACTGGACCTAGGCTAGGGTTCAGCTAAGACCAGTACATAGAGGACCTAAATGGGGTTCCCATTGTTCCATAGCTCATTTATGGTGGTTGGCACCCCAATTCTACCAAAAATACTCAACTTAGCATTTTGCCTCAAAATTCCCCAAATTACCTAAGTACCCTTGAAACCCTAAACTTAGTCAAAATTCCCAAATTTATCCAAAATACCCAAATTTGTTCAACAATCATTTCAAATCTTTTGAAAACATCCAAATTATCCAAAATAAAAAAATGCCAAATTACCAAAATGCCACTCCTTAGCCCAAAATTTCAAAAATTCCAAAAAATCCCAAAAATTTCCAAAACCTTCAAGATAATCCCAACTTCATTTTTCTCAACTACCACATATTCCCAATTTCACCATTTTGACCAAAACCCTCAAATTTCCTTTAAAGGCTCAATTTCCCTAAAATCACCTCAAATGTCTATCAATTTGGTCCCAACTTCCCCGAATTTCAATTCTAAACTCAAATTCACCTTCCATATGACCAATCTAAACCAAATCTAAGCTCAATTGGCCCATCCTTTGAGCTCAATTTTGATCTTAATCAAACCCCCAATTTTGGTCATATGACTTAATCTCACCAAATTGAACCTATAACCTACTCAATTTGCCAAAATTTATGTTGAAAACTCTTCATAACACTCCTACACATAAAACTTGACCTTCAATTTGCTTGGTGAAGCCCTAATTTCATTTAGTCTTAACGGAAGTCTAAAAGCCCCAATTTTTTCTTAAATTGGCTATACCTCAAAATTTCACCAATTGATTGCCTTAACCCAAAATTGGCACCCAATTTATGTTGAAAACTCTTCATCACATTCTTAATTACCATTCTAAACAATCAATTTGAAGTTAGCCCAAGCCTAGCACAATCTAGACCCAAGTCTAGCCAAACATGCCCAAATTGACCAAAATCCCAAAATACTTCAAATTGAGCCCCTAATTAAACTCAAAATCATTTCAAGTTTTCACCAAAAATCTTCATTGAAATCATCTACAAAATTTTGATCAATTAATTGGACTCAATATCATGGCCATCCTAGCCCAAACCCAAGCTTTGGCCAAATTCACCTACATGGATCCCTTCACTAAAAGTTAACCTAGCCATGTCAAATTGGCCAACCAAAGATCACCACACCGACTAAGCCCTTCCTTTGACCAGGCTAAACCTTACAAAATTCACCAAACCAAGTTATGTACCAATGGGTCCCTAAATTAATGGATTTATGCCCATATTTGGGTCTTAAGTCAAAATCTTCACCATTATGACTAACTCTTGGGGGTAAGTGATAATTGAACCTCCCCCTGGCCCACCTGACCTCTTCTCTAGCTCCCTTATCCTTTTCAGTTGGCCTAGTGGCCAGAAAACACCAAAATCGTGAGCCACCTCTCCTAAATCCAAACCTAATTCAAACCTTGAGGCCACCTCATCCAATTTTAAGTTTAGAGCCTCTCTGCCCTCCACATAGGCAGCACTTTGCACCCTTCAATTGACCCACAGAGCCACCATTGACCATTTTTATAAAAGCTCACCTCCATGGCCAAGGGGAGAGGTGCTGAAATTTTCTCAAAGTTAGACCTCCAAATTGATCCCACAGCCTCTTTGAGTCCTACTCAGTTTAAGCCAGCCATCTTCCCCACTGATCCCCATCGTGGAAGCTCAATTTGGAGCTCAAAATTCTGCCAAAATCAGGACAAAACTCCCCATAGCTCCACAATCCACCAAACTCCAATTAAACTCTCCCACACGATCACCACAGTAAAATAAGAAGAAGCCCCATCAAATCCCCCTCATACAAAGTCACTAACATAGCTTTAGACCAACACCTGCAATCAATCTTGGTCGAATTCATACTTTGACCTTTCATCACAGTAAGAGGCTCAATCCTTAGCCTCCTTAGACCTCCAAGCAGATGTCAAGCACCTCTGATTGAAGCTTCTCTTTTCAGAGCAAAGGTATTGAACTTCCCCTCTTCCCGAGCATATTTTGATTCTCCATTTGATTAAGGTTAGTTTCATGGCATGATTACCATATGGATATGTTCTAGTTATCAAGATGAGCATTTAGAAACAAGTTTCACTTTATTTGGTTGAGAAATGAGTGAGATATCAAGGTTTGAAAATGAATGGTTCTCGGGCTAGGGCATCAGGGACCATGACCACACGTCATTGGATCGTGCATGTATCACATGGACGGCTCTGATCGCACTGGATGGAGAGACAGAACAAAAATGCAAGATGCGTGGCTGCTAGTGTGGAAGACCGCAACAAATGGGAGTGTTCCGCGTGGAGCTTCGGAGCTGCCGTAAGTTGACGCGGCACCGCGTCACTTAAGTAGAAAAATAAGATTTTTTCTGATTTATTTAATTCTCTAAAGTTTAAAAATTCATATCTTGGTGTAGAAAAATTACAAAAATAAAATAAAATACCCTATTGCTCAGTGAACAGAGCAAAATAATGTGGAAATAATTTTAAGTTCATTTGATGCCTATTTTATTTTTAAGTAAATAAATATTATTTTGAATCTTTTGATTCTCCATGCATGTAGCATTTCACCATGGATTGAAATTTTGGCATGTTGTTGCCTCTATCTTAAGGAACATTCTCTAATTTTTCCAAAGTCAGAGAAGATCTCTAGACAAAGATCCATATTTTTCAAGTTTATATCTATTATTTGCATAAATTAATCATAATAATTAGCATTTGCTTAGAAAATTCCAAGAAAATTTTGGAAGGTTTGTCATGACCAAAGAACCCTTTGGAAAATGTTTCATAAACCCTAAAACATAAAAAAAAATATTTTGGGAAACATAAACATCTAAATGACTTGATTTTAACTTTCCACTATAATTTGAACTTCAGAGAACTCCACCTGAAAATTTCAAAATATTTGGAGCTCATTTGATAACTCAAATTGATTTTCTATGTTAAGTGTCATTTTTAACACTAAAAAGATTTTTAATAATTAAAATATAACTCAAAAAATTATAAAAATTGGTTTTTGGAGTTCTCTATGATCAGAAGAATTTTTTAAAATAAAATATTAATTAAAATATAAACTTCATTTTTAGTCTATTTTTAATATTTAAATAATTAAAAATTGATAAAAATCACAAGAATAAAAAAAAAATCATGAAAATGTTCTAAATTATTTCTTAAGCACTTAGGAATAATTGGAATATTTTTTCTAATTTTTTAAGTAAAGATATTGAATTTTGAAGCTTAAAATAATTTTTAAAGGCTAAAAATGGATTTTCACTAAAATAATTCTAACAATTCAAAGAAAGATTAAAAAAATGTGAATTTGTTTCGCTAGTTTCCTTGACCTTATAAATATTTAATAAAAATATAAAACTTAATTTTCCATGTTTAAATTATTTTATAGTTAATAAATGCTCTAGAAATTAAAATAATTCTTAAAATTCAAATATAACTCAATAAATCATAAAGTTTGGTCCCAATAATTCCTTGGTCTAACTCTACCTCCATTAAAAATTTTATGGGATTAGCCTTTTCCTTGGTCAAGTTATGGATTTTGCTTTGAAAAAATCTATTTTTGAACAAAAATAAATATGTAAATTAAATTAAACTTTTAAAAATCACTTTCTCTCCTATGATGCCTTAATTGAATCATAAGTAGGGTGGGATAAAAATTCCAAAGTCATTTGAATTAAATTTGACACATTATGAAGTGATAGAGCCTTAGGGGCAAAAGTGTAATTTTGGAAATTTAGCTTTAATTAACGTTTAGGCTTAATTCAAGAAGGAGAAATGGGCAACCTTTGATTTTGTATGATTAAAATATAAGGGATTAATTGGTAGAATCTAATCTCACTTTTCCCTAGTTGAAGGATAAATGTGTAAATTCCTTAAATTATCAAACTTTGGGAGTCTATCAAATTAAATGATCCTAGACTTAGGGGCAAGATGTTGGGTGTTGATAACTCACCAATTAATACCCCTATTTAATGATTCAAATTACATTTAAAAATTTTTATAATAAATCATCATCACCTAAAAATTCAATCTTTTCAAAAAAAATAATAACTAAGATATCTAACAAAATTTTAAGGGCTTAGTAGAGACCTAAGCTAAATCAAATCTGATTAAATGAGGATTAGAAATGTAAACTTAATTAAAGTAACACCTTTAAAACACTACAAGCTCAAATTAAAAAAAAAAGTTGGCGAAGTGTCTTGATAGCATTAACTTGCCCTTTTAAAGGGTCTTCACCTACATAATTCTCAAATTAAATTATAAGTGATAATTACCCTATTCTTAAGGATAATTGAATCATCAATGTTTCTTGAGATTGAAATATTTACAGTATGAGTTATTAAGCAATATAATAAGTTTAAATGAGCTTGAGACTTTTCACCAGGCAATGAGAGGGAAGCATGGACCTGCTTCTTTCTCCAAAGCTGTTGGATACCTCGAAGGTCTACTAAACTTAATATGTTTTGCCTGACAAAAATCATCCTTAATCAAATTAATAGGGACCCACCAAGATATGAACTAGGGTTGGGTAGATCACCAAAACCTTACTTTTCTGCTTTATGTAAAATGCTCTCATATGCATTTTAAGCTTCAGGTGGTGGAACGAGAAGACTCGCCAGATACGTTTTTTATAGTTTACGGTGTCTTCTTTCTTGAACTTTTATACTGTACTCTTTTATGCTTACAAAACCTGCATGCTAAACAACAATGTCACGCTGCATGAAAACCAAAACTGCTAGGATATCCGTAAAACCTAAACCAAAACTAAAACCAACCAAGATAAAATCCACCGCCACAACATTCAAAATATAAGACAACTCAAAATGTAATCACAAACATCATAAAAAGCACAATTTCAACTAAATTAAGATGTCTTTATCAGATGATGGGGAATCCCTCAGAGGACGTAACCTATGGTTGCTAACGAGGCTTTCCACGGTCTAAATAAAATTATGGTACTCATTAAGTTGAGTTTAGTAAATTTATTTGGACTAAGTGAATCCAATATAAAATAGTGGTGCTGGAATGAGGAAAGCATAGGATCCTAACCGGTGTCTCTCTAATCAACTTTAACATCCCCCATAAAGTTTAAAGAACTTCAACCATAGAGTCATCTGATTTGACATCATAACTTGACACCCTAGAAAACTCAAACTCGTCATGGCAAGGAGCTTAGGGCTAGCATAGTGGGCAGCACGACCATCTTCAACAGGAAAACCTGTCTTCCCCAGCTAATCATTTCCTTCCTTAGAATTAAACAACCAAGCCATAAGACTTCGTGGTTGTTTGCTTATGCAACATAAATCCTCACCTTATTTTTTGGCCTTTGCACAATCATGTTGTCCAATACAAGACCTAACTCATCTTAGGATTCTGAGGTTGTCATTCGCCACGACCTAAATCCTCATATCTTTCAGGTTATTTGTGTAATGCTCACACGAATGTAAGCCCTAACAAATAAAATTTATAGGATGAAATACTTAAATGACTTCTCCTCAAAACTGAAGCCAAACCATAGGATAGACTGGCTATTGTTGTACCTAGATGTGATGCTCGGAGTGTTTCTAAATTTTTAATTAAAAATATTTTTACAAGATTTGGAATGCTGAGAGTAATTATTACTTATGGAGGATTTCATTTTAGAAATAAGAGAATAAAAAAATTGATTAAGAAATATGATATTATGCATAGATTCTCTGCTGCTTATCATCCTCAAACTAGCGGTCTAGCAGAGATATCAAATCGTAAAATTAAATAAATTTTAAAAAAAGCTGTAAATCCTTATAAATTGGATTATTCTGCTAGATTAGATACAACATTATGGGCATACATAATTTCTTATAAGTTTCCCATACGAATGTCTCCATATGGACTTATTTTTGGAAAAACATGCCACTTACTAGTAGAATTGGAGCATAAAGCATTTTGGGCTTATTAAGGAATTTAATTTTAATTTAAAAGATGCTTGTGAGAAAAGATTATTGCAACTCAATGAACTTGAGGAGATTAGAAATGAAGCATATGATAATGCAAAAATCTATAAAAAGAAAATGAAAATATGACATCACCAGAAGATTATTCAAAAAATTTTTGAAACTGGACAAGAAGTTTTATTATGTAATACAAGATTGAGATTATTTCTAGAAAAACTAAAATCTAGATGGTTAAGACCATTTAAAGTGATTAAAGTTTATTATTATGGAACATTTGTTGTTAAAGATCCCAACATTGGAAAAATATTTAATGTTAATGGACATCAATTGAAACATTATTACGAAGTGCACATGCCACAATTTAAAGAAGTTTTAATGTTAAGTCAACCCAACTAATCAAATGGTATGTCGGGCTGATGACGTTAAATCAAGCACTTTATAGAAGGTAACCCATATATATATATATATATATATATATATATATATATATATATATATATATATATATATATTACTATGTTGTTTAATA
>JXCR01133769.1:75858-99625 GCA_002079205.1 Phalaenopsis hybrid cultivar
ATATATATATACTCCTATTTTGTTTGATAAAGTGTTTATATATTAGTAGATAATAATCCTACACAATTTTATATATTATAAATTAAGATGAATATTGGTATTGAAGAAAAATTTGGAATCGAATTGATCAAAAAAATGATAAAGTCACAATTTTTTGCCACCGACACCGACGACGCTAGAATGGGCGCTGACGGTGCCCGCATAAACTAACTAAAGCACCGGCAGCGCCATCGGGAGCGCAGACGGCGCTGAGAGCAGTTTTTCAGTTTTTGGTGGATTTTGGTGGACTTTGGCGGGATTTCCGTAATAACCACCGGGAGGAGTTTTTAAAGTCCTAAAAACTACCTTAGACGACTGAAAACTTCTTATTTTCAAATTCCATGGCCTCCAATTTCAAAAATACTTCTAAGTATGGAGTTTTTAATAGAAGAAAGTTTATCTATTTTAATGCGGAAAGATTATACAACAAAGTTATTGTAAAGAGAAGGCTTATCAAGGAGAGAGGCTTTGTCAATCACGGATTGATTAATCCAAGTTCTCTAATTGATAAAATCATTGTACAAAGGTGATGGGAAGTTCTGTGCTACACTATAGCTGTAGTTTTTGTACCAGTAGTGAAGGATTTCTATGCTAATTTACATGGAATTACCCAAGGACTTGTCTTCAGAAGAGTTAAGGTTGTACAGTTTACTCCTGTGTGAATGAATGAGTTGTATATGATAGAAAACGTTCCAATCATTCATTATACAAATTTCATCCCTACAAGAGATTTGATGCAAGATGTCTATAATTTTCTGACAGATGAAAGTGATATTTGGGAAATGCGAGATGAAGGATATGTTAGTTTCTCCGCGTCATTTCTTAATCCAATATCGAAGCTGTGGCATTTCTTCATTTCTGCAAAATTACTCCCTACCATGAAGATTAATAGAGTCACCAAAGAAAGTGCTATTTTGAATTATTGTATTCAAATGGAAAAACCCATTGATATAGGATCTATCATATTTAAATCTGTTATGGGTATTATTATGAATGGGCCAATTTATGTACTTGAGCATCCTTCTACATTTTTTTTTTACTTTGCAGTCAATCTCAAGTTCCATATGAAAGTTGGGAAAAAGTTTTATTACCCTGGGAGCCCATGATTCCTACTGATGATAATTATATTGGGAATGGAAATGAAGCGTTAGATGTTATCTTGAATCATTCATCACATGCTTCAACTCCATTGATGCCACCAACAGTTGGAAGTTCACTTGCTATAGAAAATAAATTGAAGAAAATTGAAAGAGAACTTCAAAGTATTACGAATGCAATAGGAGCTCTTAAGTGCCTTTTTTATCACCTAGACTGGAGGATGAAAGAAAATTTTGATCATACTGAAACATTTGAAGCAGGATTAGTGCAGATGTTTAAAGAAAAGAAATGGATCAAAGAAAATTCAACTGATTAGTTTGCGTACTGACCCTTCTAAAATTTGTATATTCATTACCAGTCGATGGGAGATATTAGAGGAGGAGAAAGCACTAAAGATGAGACAGCATAATTAAACAATTTGGACTCTCTCTGCTAGTTTAAAAAACTTATGTACTTAATGTAATTGTGTGGATTTGGCTTAGTTTGCTTTGCTTTAGAATTTTGAACTTTGATTGCGTGTATAGTTTTGTGTCAGCATTTAGTTTTGTGGCTTGATTTTGATGCTGATTTATAATTTAGTTTGCTTAAGATGTGTGAAAGTGTGATTAGAAAAATGTGTTTGTAAAATTGTATTTTCGTATATAAAAGTTAGTTTGTTGTTGTTTGTGAAAATGATTGTTTGTGAAAATATTTGTTTGTGAATTATTGATAGATCAAACTTTGTTCTTAAAAATACTAAAAATATTTTGGAGAAAATTAAAAGGAAATTGAAAATTAAAAAAAATGAAAAATGAATTTTAGGCCTTTAGCGCCGACGATGCCCTCGACTCGAGGACAACCTTTAACTCCTTAAATTCACAATTTTCACCATAAACAACCATTTTTACCCTTTGAGTCACCTGTAACCTCTGATTTTTGCACCTAGGGCTTGCATTTGCTTAGATTTGAGGTGATTTTAAGGCAAATGAACGTTGGATTTCATCTTCTCTACGTAAGAGCTACACTTTGAGTTAAAAAATTTTGATTTTCACCAAGGATTTATCTCACATTGCCTAGATCCAAAAATTTTGGAAATTTTTTTTAAGATTTTGAGAAAATCTTTTGGTGAAGAACTCTTACTTAGTGGATTTAAGTTTAAAGTGTTTTACTTGGTTATTTTTAGAATTATTGGAATTTATTTGAATTTTTTTTATTTTTATAGATTTCCCATGACACCTAGAACGAGCAAAGGAAAGAGAAAATTAGATTTTCGTGAACAAAAATTTGTTAGCTCAGGGCTAGTGCTCGTTTCAATAGTCAACTTGAGCATAAAAAATTAATTATGGATTGTGGTTTTAAAAATCTGGGAGGAGAAGTCGAGCGATTAATCAATGCTCGGTAGTGGGAAATTTCTGTTATTTTACTGTTGATGAAATTATTTGTGTAGTGATGGAATTATATGCACAGTGGGAAATTTCAATTATTTTACTGTCGATGCGATTATTGGTGTAGTGATGGAATTATATGCCAATTTTTCTGAAGCTTCTAATGATTTTGTTTTTGTTTGTGGGAGAAAGGTGGAGTTTTCTCCAAGAAAAAATAATGAGTTTTATCAGTTGGAAGATGTTTACAGTTTCCAGTATAAATCATTTTATATTACTAATGAGGCCTTAGATGAGGTTATTTCTTTTCTTACTAATGGAAGAGGGACTTGGAAAGTCAAAAATGGTGTTAAAGTAAATTTTCCTCTTTCTATGCTTAATGTAGTATCTAAGGCCTGACACTACTTTATTTCTGGAAGAATGATTCCTACAAATCATCATAGTGAGGTGATCAAGGATAGAGCCATCCTAAGCTTCTGTATTCAGCAAGTGATGAGGATAAATGCAGGCTCTATTATCTATATTAACACTAGGTATATTGATTTAGGAGAGACCATAGGTGGTTTGGCACACCCTGCACTTATTTTTACACTTTGTGAATATGCAGGAGTCGATTTTAGACCTACAAAAGAGAGGATTGAGCCTCTAAGACCTATTGGATTTGTCAATATAAAAACATATGAATCTCATGTTGATTGGAGATCTGGGAGTAAGACCAGAGATATTCCTTCAACTTCTAGGAACCTTACTTCTAGTGACCCTACTAACAGAGAACTTTTAAAACAGATGATGATCCAGCAGCGAGATATCTTAAGAATGGATCATACGTTACAGAACATGGATGCCAGAAATGCTCACACTGATGATTTGATATGGCAAAAGAAAGAATATGATGCTGCTTATGATGATGCGTTTGTGAGATACATGAAGGGTGATCATTCAGTTCAGTTTCTAACTCACCATGTTTTTACTCCATATTAGCACAGAATTTGGATGTAGAAGAAGAGGAAGATGATGATGATTGGTGATCTAATTTCTTTTAGTTATATTTTATTGTACTTCGTTATTGTGTTGTTTGTTTTTTTATATATTTTTGTGACTGTTTGATAGATTGTGAGACTTTGCTTTACAATTATGTTGAGTTGTGAACTGTAGTTTATAAAACTGTTTTCATTCTGAAATTCAGTTTAGTTATGCTGTTAATTTCAGTATTTTGTTAAATGTGGTGTAATTAACTCTTTCTCAGCAAATTTTATATGTATTATGTGCAATTTAATGTTTTAAGTCTTGTAGCTTTTTATATTAGCACCTGCAGTATTTCAAAATTAAAGTTTCAAAATCAGAACCTTCAATAGGTATGTCTTTTCTTTAGGTATTTAATGTTTTCTTTCACCCTTTATTTTTCAGTTCTTCATTTTAAATCTTCTAAAATTTTAAGTTTGGGGGGGGGGGGNGGGGTTAACTTTAGATAAATATATTTATGTTTCTAAATATATAGTAAACTTAAGTAAAAATTTTCAATAATAAAGGTTAATTTTAGAGATTAAGATATTTGGTATAAAAAGAAAAAGACTATGTTTTTCTATTTTAAGTAAAGAAAATTGTATTTTTGAAATATTAAAAATCATAAAGGTTCTTGTAAGAAGAAAACTATAAATTTGTTAAGTGAAGAAATGTGACAAGTTTTTGACTTTAAGAAGAGGATAGTGAAGTTCAAAATTATTAAAGGCTATCCAGATTACTAATCCTCACACATAGAAAAGAAAAAAAAGAAAAAAAAAAGAAATGAAAAAAAGAAAAGAAAAAGAAAAGAAAAGATGTGGGGAGAAGCTTGAGGAGATGCTTAATTAAAAATTATCTTCACTTGAATCAATTTAAAAAAGAAAGCTTGCTACATTTTCTAATCTTTTATTTGAGTATTACTTTATTTACTAGTAAAGTTTTTTGAAGTTCATTTTCATATGAATACTTTAAGTGAATTTAATATGACAATTTACAATTTTTCCTGAAAATAATAGAGAATCAGAAATCTTGGACTTGATTACTAAATATTCTTATACCTTTAGTATTAACTAGAGTTGTTTTGAATTTTTCTTAAGCTATGCTATTGTATTTAGTGGACTAAGATATGGAAATCTAGAAGTTAAATACTTTACCATAAGTCATATTTAAAGGAGTTACTTGAGGACAAGTAACATGTAAGTTTGGGAAATTTTGATACACCAAAAATATATAATATTTTTAAGACCCATATTTTATACCTATTTTTGGTGATATTTCACTTTAATGGAAGGTATTTTGATGTTTTCTTGCAGGTTGTTGATCTATTTTTTGTGATATTGCCCTTTAATGGAAGATATTTCTTATGTTTTATTGCATTTTGTTGATTTTGAGGTGATATTGCACTTTAATAGAAGGTATTTGTATTTTTTCTTGCAGGTTGTTGAATTTTAAGACTTGAAGCAAGAAGGAAGCAAGAAGGAAGAAAAAATAATGAAATTTGGAGAAAAAGTGAAGAAGTTGAAATTTGTTCAGCGCCGATGGAGCCGTTTGACAGAGAGCATTGAATTTAATTACGAGACACTGGCGCCGACAGCGCCTGAGTGGGCGTCGACGGCGCCAATGTCAGTTCAGCCCCGATTTCTAGAAGATTCGACAAATTTGGATGTATTTTGAAGAGTTTTTTGAGGCACCTATTGGAGAACCGACTCTAGGCTTTATTTGGGGCCGAAATTGATCAAAAGAGTGACTCTTTCTGCCATTCCACAAGCATTTAAAGTCCATTGTTCTTTTAATTTAGAGTTTTTTTATTGAGATTAAGTGTGAACTCTTCTCTAAGAGTGTTGGAGAAGAAGAAAAGTGAGAGATTTGTTCTTCCTTCATTTCTTAAAAGAGGCTACAAGGGATTTGCTTTGAGAAAGAGTTTCAGATAAGTGTTGTTTGTTTATTAGTGTTGTATGAACTTTCATTTATGTATGAAATTTATGTTTTGTTGTATCTTTCTCATGAAGTCTGAGTAGTTTACTTTATCTTTTTCCCTACTCAAAAATATGATGAAATAAAGAGATAATATGGATGTGCCAATATTAAAATATAAAATAAATTGTGATGATTTTACAACTCCGAACTTAATTTACTTTTGATCTAGCCAATTGAATTGTTAAAATATGTTGTGAAACATATAATCAAGGAAATGGAATATGAGTTCTATAACAGAGTGAGGATCACATTTGATTCCATGAAGGAGAACTTAGTTCATGGAATTAAGTGCAAATAAATAGGAAAATATACTTTGTTGGGTGTAGAATTGGAGAACTTTTAGGGTGACAGACTAAAATCCCCAATTTGGTCTTAGTGTTTAAAAACTAAAGCAAGAGTTCTTAGGGTCACAGACTAAAATCCCCAATTCAGTCTTAGTGTTTAAAAACTAAAGCGAGAGTTAGCCTTCAGAGGAGCTCTGGAGTGGGAGCCGGTATCCTCCTAGCCTAGCCATGGATTTAGGGACTAAACCTAGACTAATTTGGTCTTAGTGTTTAAAAACTAAAGCGAGAGTTAGCCTTCAGGTGAAGGGAAGTGGGAGCTTTGTAGTGGGAGCCAATATCCTCCTAGCCTAGCTACAGATTTAGGGACTAAACCTAGAATTAGCTAATGATTTTCTATAACACTATATCAGGGTAGAGAACTAAAACTGCTTTTATTTGGCACAATACATAATTGAACCATTTATCTCTCCTCATTTTATCAAAACATCATTGTAGTGGGAAAGATGCTTTTTCACATAAGAAATCTTTATCACATAAACATAGTTTAATAGTTTAATGGTTTATAGTTAATGTTTAAACTTTATATTTTAGGTTATTTATTACTTAAATAATTTAGTTCTGATAATATCTTAACATTCGAAATTAGTGACAGTAATTTTGTATTCTTTCTGTGAATTTCCTAGTAAATTTATTATTTCAAATTTAAACATTCCCTGTGGGATCGATATTTGGGGCTTAAATAGAAAGTCCTTTATTACTTGATAATGATATGTATACTTGAATAGAATTCAACATTAATTACTTAAATTTCTTCTTCATAAAATATTGCATCACACTTTTGGCACCGTTGCATAGCGGAGTCAACTATATAATTTTTACACAACTATATTCTCGGGGATCACAACACTACAATATTCCTATAATAAATCTAATAGTTTAAATAAGAATTTCTAAAAATAGAAATTTTCTTTCTTAAAAACTCTTTTAAATTTTTTTTTACTCCCAGACAACGATGCCAAAAACTTGATCCTAACTTTTATGACAGTACTACGAAGTACGTGTAGTTATTTTTTTAATTTTCTTTATTTTTATTTCTTTCTTTACATTAGTGTCAAAAACTTGACTCTGAAGCAAATAAGAGTGCAATTATTATATTTAAATATTGGAATACTACGCAAGTATACATATCTTTGTCAAGTAATATAGGACTTTTTGATTAAGCCCCAAATATTGAACCCATAGAGAGAATTACAATCTGTTAATAAGGAATTAGATAATAAACTCTACTTTGAAAAATATTCTTACCCAAACTATAGATGTTATAATAGAAAGAAAAGTTAGATTCTTTTTGTTAATTTTTTATGATTGAAGATAAAGTGAACAACTAACTAAATTTAACTAGATATTTGTAAAATGAAGGCAATATAAAAAAAATTTCTTTTTCCTTATCATGAATCAGTAACAAGTATAGGAATTATGTTATGGAAGTATTCAAATTGTGTTGCGCCAAATAAGAAGCAAAAATATTCTTTACCCTTACTAGAGATGCTATAAAGAACATTGGCTAATTTAAAGTTTGAATATTCTTGAAGACGGGCTAGATAAGGAAGATATTATCTCTCACTCTAGAGTTCCCTCTTCTCCCACCACCTGGGGGCTAACATCTCGTATCAAAACCTAAAACAATAAACTGAATTGGGGGCTTTATCCTGTCACTCTAAAGTCCTCTAACTCTACAACCTTCAAAGTTTATTTTTGTATTTATTTACACTCAACCATATGAATTGCATTCTCATCCATACAATCTCATGTGATTCTTACCATTAGTTGACTGAGACAATACCATCTCGGATCTTACATGTTCTCACAACACATATTAACATCTTAATTGGCCAAATCAAGAAGTAAATAAATTAAAAGGTTTAAAATCATCACAACTTATTCCAACATTAAAGACCAATAATCTACTCAACTTCCATCCAACACTTAATCACTTATCATTTTATTGAAAAAGATAAAGAAAACTACTCAGAATTCATGGAGAAAACACAACAATACTTAACTTTAAAAATAGAAATCATGTAAACACTCAAGAAGTCTAAATTAAAACCAAATGTAGTCACAAAGATAAAAACTTATCTTAAATTCCTCTCCACCAAACTCCTGAAGTTCTTTTGAATGTTTTCTCTTCCTTTCTTTTAAAATACTCTCTACTAACACACTACAACTCCTCCCTTTATTCTCTCTAAAAGTATCCTAATTAATCTATGAGAGAGGTGGGTCGACGGCTAATTGAGACTCTCTCAATCATTCAATCCAAGTCTTCCTTTATAATATTCCAAAATGTACTTTGGTGTCTCTTTAAAATGTGTCCACATTCAATGAATCTTCCAAAAGTTGCCTTCTTTCAGTAGCCATTTGAATGTATTTTTGTGTCCATTAACCATAATCCACATTTTCACTAAGATTTGCTTCGAAAACCTCTAAAAAATTTGTCCAAATTCATTGAATCATCAAATAACTACCTTTAGTGCTTAAGCATGAGGTATGTGGCACTTAGGCATGGTTTTCTCTAATATCCTTGTGTGTAAGCGCCAGTCCTGGGCGCTTAGGCGCCTTAGTTATTTTACATACCTTCTTCATTTTTTCTCCAAATTTGATCATTTTTCACTCCTTTCACCATTTTACATTCATTTGATTGTACCTGAAATAAAAACACAAAAATACCTTCTATTAAAGTGCAATATCCTCAAAAATAGATATAAAAATGGTACATAAATGTTATGTATTTTAGGTGTATCAGTCAACTTGGCCAAACTTGGGTGAACCCAATTCAATTGAACCATGAGGTCAACCTGCCTAACTCCGGTGAACCCAATTCAATTGAACTGCCAGGTTAACCCAACCTAACTTGGATTAACCCAATCTAACTAAACCACCGGGACAACCCGGCCTAACTCGAGTTAACCCAATTCAACTAAATCATCGAGTCAACTTGACCTAACTCAGGTTAACTAAATTCAACTGAATCTTCCGGTCAACTCGACCTAACTTGGGTGAACCTAATTCAATTGAACCACTTGGTCTACTTAACATAACTCAGGTGAACCCACATAAGTTGAACCACAAATCAACCCGACCTAACTTGGATTAACCCAATCTAAATGAACCATCGGGTGAACTTAAACTAACTCAGGTTAACACAATTAAACCATTAGATTGACCCAAGTTAACTTGTGTCAACCCAATCTTCTTATTAGCCTAACCTAACTAGGGCTAATCCAAATTCAACCCCAACCCACTAGAACAACATGACCTAACTAAGGCTAACCTAAAAATAACTTTTCTTTGGGATAGTTAGATTAAACTCTGATCAACCCTACTTGAGACTCAACTTCAAGCTTGACTTAAGTCTCAACCCTAGTTTAATGAAGGATTGATTTAAGTCTGCTCAATTAGACTTAAACAAACAGTTCAAGTCTAAATTAACTTGGACTTCAACTAAGTCTAATTTAACTTAAAATTAATTCAACCTAAAGAGTTCAACTTAGATCAATCCAGTTCAACCTGATTAGCTCCCACGTTAACCCGCTTGGTTTAGCTTGGCTTACCTTAAGGAAATCTAAATAAAGTAAGACTAGTTTGGCCCCAATCAAACTAAGTCAACATGGGTCAGTCCTATTAAACTTAAATCAATTTAAACAAGTTCGAAGATAATCTAAGGAACAACCAGCCTAACTCAGGTTAACTCAAAATACCCCGAGACACATCTTTTGATTAGTTTAACCTAATTTGAACTAATGTATAATCAACTTAAACTTTGGTGAGTCGAGGTTAAGGATGGTTTCACTTCTCATACGAGAACAAAAGCACATTTAGTTTCAGTCAGAGATAATTTTGGCTAAAGTAAGATAATTTTGGCTAAAGTACCAAACCATCCTAAATGAAATGACATAAAATTCTTCCTAAAAGAAATTAAAACATAAACTTAAACCACAAAATGCATCCAAGTCTGAGAAGGTATTTTGGTGGAGGCAACATGGCTAAAAATAATATATTTTTATATGTACATTTTAGGCTTATTTTTAAAGATATTTCACTTTAAAGGAAGCTATTTTGCATTTTCTTTTTGTTTCATGTACAAGAAATTGTGCTTTGGAGAAAATGAAGTAAAAATGGTGCAATTTGGAGCTAAACCAAGCAAGGAAGAAAATTCTGACCTGACACATTTAGATATGTCTTTCAATACTTAATATTATTTATATTTATCACATATTTTTTAATAAAATTACACTTTTAATAAAGGTTATTTTCATGCTTATCTTCTAGCTATATCAAACTGGAGTGAAAAGGAGCTAAAACGGGGCTAACGGAGCTGAAATGTAGCTAAACGAAGCGAAACGGTGGAGCTGCCTGCAAAGTGGCACCTAAGCACTCAAAAGAGGCGGCTAGGTGCCATAATATAGAGAAGATGGTGCCTAGGCACCCAAAATTGGCGCATAGGCACCAAAAACAGTTAAGGAATGGATTTTTGGCGATTTTGGGCTATTTTAGGATGTTCTGGAAGATTCTAAACAACTTGCAAGCCCCATGGAGTGGTTCAATGAATCTAGACACTTGGAAAGGCTCTTGGATGAAGAGATGTTTCTATTGTGTATCTCTTGAAATGAAGAAGTGCATTGTGTCTCTTTAAAAAGAGGGGCTTGGCGCCTCTCATGAGAGGAGTCTAGAGAAGCATTTTGGAGAGATTTGAAGAGGAGTTAGGCATGCTTCTTCAAGGTAGTGTGTTTGTGTGTGTGTGTGTGAGAGAGAGAGGTGAAGTCTCTTATGGAGTCTTGGTGGTTTCAAAACATTGAAAAAAGCGTAAGGTTTATTATATTATTTGCAAAGCAGGTGTGAATTGTCTGTAAAGAAAACTCTTGGACTCTTTTTGTAGTTTCTTTGAATTATCGCAATAAAGTTGTGTTTTTCACTATCCTTTTTCAATGAAGAATTCATGTGTTTTCTCCATACTTAGTGAGTAGTTTTTCCTTACTCTTTCTTCTGATGTTGTGAACTAATTATGTGTAGGAATGTAGTTTAGCAGATGTGCTTTTAAAATGCCATTAATTGTGATGATTCAAACTTTGATCTTCATTTACTTATCGATATGTCAAATTTATTTGTTAAAATTTGTTTTGAAATATATAATCTAAGAAGGCTATGTTTTTTACAACCAAGTAAGAATCACATTTGATTTCATTAATGAAAATGCAGTTCATGGTGTTGAGTGCAAATAAATAGAGAAATATACTTTGGTGGGCAAAAAATTGGAGATTTTAGGGTGATAGACTAAAATCCCCAATTTGTTATAGGAATTTGGAAACTAAAGCAAGATGTTATCCCTTAGTTTAAGGGAACGTGGGAATTCCAGAGTGAGTGTCAGTATCTTTCAAGCCTAACCGCAGATTTAGGGACAAAATACTGGATTAGTCAATGTTCTTTGTCGCTCATAAAGAGGATAAATAATATAATTGCTCATATTTATCACAATACTATATTTGACTTTTAAACATTCCATTCCTACACTAAGTATGATCTCATCGCAAAGGGGAAAGGGATTTTAATTATTTAAGATCTTTCCAAAATTTTGCAAGTCTCTTTAGACTTGGTTTTTATTTAATTTCGTTAATTATAATTTTAGTCTAAATTAGTGAATTTAGTAAAATCAAACATTTCAAAAATTCCAAACTAAGACCTGATAGTAGTATACTAGAATTAGCCAAAAGGATTTCTTACCTCGCTATCCTGTGGGATCGATAATGAGGTTTTTAAAGAAAGCCCTATAATACTTGAAACAATACATATACTTGCGCAGTTCCTCTTGTGTGTAAATGATTTTCTAAATTTTATAACATTTCAATTTTGTACACTAGCCGCTAAATATAAATTGGGTCAATTTTTTGGCCATGTTTTGGAAGTTAAATTACTGTGTAATTGTAGGTTGGGCCAAGTTTTTGACGTCATTGTCAGGGAAGCTTTGGTAAGAACTTTTGGGAGAATTTTTGTTAAACCTCTAAAACTTAGATTTGAAAATTATAGTATTATCATCAAGTGTGTTTAATTATTACATGTTTATTTTAAAGAAAATCTAAAAGACCAAAAATATTTTTCATATCTGTCCTATTAGTAAAGTCTTTAAGTTCTTATGTGTAGTTTAGGAGCTGCAGACCTTGAACCTTATGACTCAGATCGAGAGAGAACTTTTAGGAGCATGATGAATCAAAAAAGACTCCATGAATTTAATAAATAAATGGTGGATTAACAATATATGAATATTCAGATTTGAATTATAATTCTAGTAGCTTTGAAAGAGTAAACCCTAAGGAGGTAGTAAATTTTCATGAAGATATGTATACAATTTTAACCTCTCAAGTTGCAGATATTGCTTGAAAATTAGATCAATAAGTAAAAAGTAATCCTCAAGGGTCCCCAAATATTGAGAAAATTTCATTTGAACAATTGATCAAGACTAACTCTTTTGAAACTAGCCATGAGATATACAATCCTTATTCCGATTACTACAATCCAAGTTAGGAAAATTATTCAAATTATAACTGGAATAATAATTATGAAAGAGGAAACCAATCATGGGATTATAATCAAAATGATCCTTTAGGTAATTGGAATAATCAGGATAATTATAACTTTGGACCTTCTTCCCCTCTGAATTTAACTCTAAAATACCATATAAGGAGAAGGAGATGCATATAGAAGAGGTTGTTTATCAAATGGAATATCAGTTGAAAAGTCAAGGGGCTGTAATAAGGAATATAAAAAACTAACTGGGGTATATTATTAACCCAATTAGCAATCATCCTCAATTTAACTTCAGCCCATAAAGTGAGGAGGAGTTATTGTTAGAAAAGGATGTGAATAAAATGGAGATTCAACTGGAAAATCAAGCGACCGCAATTAGAAATATGTAATATCAACTATGGTAGATTATTAATGCAATTAACAGTTATCCTCCAGATATTATACTTAGTGACCCTGAGATAGACCATAAGGAGATGAATGATGAGTAAGATAAAGATATTGAACTAAGAATTAGAAGAGAATAGGAAGATATGTTTCAAAAAAAAATTTGAGTTGAGAAATGAGGATAAGGAGATTGAAAAACCAATGGAAGAAATTTCTAAGGAATTAGAAAACCCTACTTCCTCAACTAAGATAGAGAGACCACCTCCACCATTTACTCAGTAGCAAGGGTAAAAATTAGAAGATAACTTGAGATAGAAGAGTAACCAAGTAGAACTCAATCTAGAATCTGAATTATCTAGAGATAATCTGATCCAAAATTTAGGAAATCTTGAATTATCATATAAAGTTCCATTTCTTATGAATTTTATAGATGATAATAATATGAAAATTGAGAAAATCATTAGAAGAATATTGGATCTAGAAATAAACTTGAGAAATAATAATCTAAATCAATCTGAAAAGAAAAAGCTGATAGAAAAACTAAAATTAAAGGATTTAATAGGAATCCCAGGATTTGAGAAAGATTGGGTAATTCATCAAAGATTACTTAAATGGAATTTTGATCCTGGTGGAATCCTTTGTCAAGCTGGCGACTTTAAACCAAGTGCTTCGTGGGAGGCACCTCATGGTTATTTTTGTTGGTGGGCTTATTAATGAAAATTTGTTTTCGATTATTTGTCGAACTCTATTATGTTGGTGCTTAGTGTTTGTTTGTTTATATTGGTGCTTAGTGTTTGTTTGTTTATGTTGGTTTGATATATGTGTGTTGTAAGTGTGATGTTTTCATCATGTAGTGAACTATGCTTGTATATTGTTTTTATGCATTGAATGTTAGTGTGGTTTGTGTTAGACGGACTCACCATTATATTCATGCCATATTATATACAAATTCTCTCAATTAAAATGTGAACCTGAAAATTATGCATGTCTACTTTTATACTTAGTACATGTACTAAAGTTTATGTTTCCTTTTTAGTTCAATTTAAATTTTAGTATTTATTTATCAATTTCAAATTTTCTTCTTGCCATATTTATTTTTACTTATTGGAAAATATTTAAAAATTCAAGTTTGGGGGGAAGAAAAATTTTTAAAACTTAAATTTATTTATCTTCAGTAGCCCGTATTTAATTTAATATCACTTTTAAAAAAACTTGTGGTATGTGGTGTTACCTTTAGGTTGCTATAATTTTGATTTTAGGAATGTTAGAAAAACAACTTAGTTAAAATCCTATGTGATGAAACTGATCTAGAGTTAAGATATTTTGTAGGAAACATTAGGAAAATTATTTTGTTATTTATGGTAGAAAAGGGTTGAATATTTGAAAAGCTAAGATTCTTAGATTTATACTTAATGAGAATTGAACATTTATTGAAACGTTTATCAAACTAATACTAACACTTTTAAAATGGGGGGAAAGTTTTTAAATTTGAATTTTAAAAAGAGGATAGTAAAATTCAAAACTACTAAAGGCCTATTCAGATATAGTAATCCTCACATAAAAAATGAAGACAAAAAAGGGACTAAAAATGATCCTAAAAGAGAAAGAGAGAGAGATAGAGAGATAAAAGAAGAAAAAAAAGGAGAGATAAAAAGTATAGAAAAACTTGACGAGAGCCTAATCAAAAATTGGTTGCACTTGAACATTTTTAAATGAGATGACTTAGAAACAATCCTAAGCTTATTCTTATTTCAAAAAATTTTATTGGTCAAACTCGTGCAGATAAGGTGCTTAAATTCTATTTTTAATCTTTCTTTGAATCTTTATTTTGACAAGTATCAATAACTTTTGAAGTAAATAGAAAATTAGAATTTCTAAGTTGAATATGAGATATTCTTACACTCTAGACCTAGGTTGATTTGCTAGAATTTCTCCTAAGTTACTCTATAACATTACTAAGACAAAATTAAAGGAAGCTCTACTGAAACCCACTACCTCAAATCAGCAAATTTAGTTTTTTTTTTAGTTATAGTTTTACTTGAGAACAAGTAACATTTAGGTTTGAGGGGATTTGACAAACCTAAAAATTACCTATTTTTATGTATACATTTTGGGCTTATTTTTAAAAATATTGCACTTTAAAGGAAGGTATTTTTAATTTTTTTATTTCAAGTACAAGAAATGAAATTTTTGAGAATATGAAGCAAAAAATTGTGCAATTTTGAGCCAAAATAAAAAAGGAAGAAAATTCTGACTTGGCACATTTCGATATGTCTTTCTATGCTTAATCTTCTTTACATTTATCACATGTTTTTGAATGAAATTATACTTTAAAGAAAGATTATTTTCATTCTTATCTTGTAGGTATATCAATTTGGAGCGAAATGAAACTAAAACGAGGTGAAACAGAGCTGCAATTGAGCAAAACAGTGAAGATGTCTGCATGGTAACGCCTAGGCACCAGAATACAGAAAAGACGGTGCCCTGACACCTGAACTGGTGCCTAGGTGCAAGAAATGATTAAGGGATGGATTTTTGGTGATTTTAGGTTATTCTAGGATGTTTTGGAAGATTCTAAACAACTTGCACGCCAAATGGAGTGATTCAATGAATCTAGACACTTGAAAAGGCTCTTGGATGAAAGGATGTGTCTCTTGAAGTGAAGAGGTTTGTCTCTTGGATTGAAGATGTGTCTCTCTTGGAATGAAGAGGTGTTTTGTCTCTCTTTAAAAAGAGGGGCTTGGTTCCTCTCATGAGAGGAGTCTAGAGGAGATTTTAGAAGAGATTTGGAGAGAAGATAGCCGTGACTCTTTAAGGTAGTATGTTTATGTATGTGTGCAAGAGGTGAAGTTTCTTATGAAGTCTTGGTGGCTTTAGAATGTTGGAAGAAGCGTAAGGTTTGTTCTCTGCTTTGCAAGGAATGCTTGAATCTTCTGTAAATATAAGTCTTGGACTCTTTTTGTATTTGATTTGAATTATCACAATAAAGTTGTGTGTTTTTCAATGTCATTTACAATGAAGAATCCATGTGTTTTCTCCATGCTTAGTGAGTAGTTTCTCCTTACTCTTTCTCCTTGCGATGAGAATTAATTATGTGTAGGAATGTAGTTTAGTAGAAGTGCTTTTAAAATGACATAAATTCTGATGATTTAAACTTTGATCTTCATTTACTTATCGATCTAGCCAATTAACTTGTTAAAATTTGTTATGAAACATACGATTTGATAGGGCTATGCTTTCTACATCTAAGTAAGAATCACATTTAATTTCATGGATGAGATGTAGTCTGTGGGGTTGAGTGCAAATAAATAAGGAAATATAATTTATTGGGCATAGAATTAGAGATTTTAGGGTGACAGAATAAAATCCCTAATTCAGTCAAGGCATTTGGAAACTAAAGCGAGATGTTAGCCTTCAGGTGAGGGGAATGTGGGAACTCTAGAGTGAGAGCCAATATCTTCCCAGCTTAACCACGGATTTAGGGACCAAACATTGGATTAGCCAATATTCTTTGTCTCTTGTAAAGAGGATAAAGAATATAATTGCTTATATTTGTCACAATACCACATTTGATTTTTAAACATTCCATTCCTACACTAATTATGATCTCATCGCAAAAGGGAAAGGGATTTTAATTATTTAAGATCTTTCAAAAATTTAAAAAGTCTCCTTATTGTTGTTTTTATTTAATTTTGTTAATTATAATTTTATTGTAAATTACTAAATTTAGGAAAATTGAACTTTTTGAAAATTTCAAACTAAAACTTGATAGTATTTGACTAGAATTAGTTTAAAGGATTTCAACCTCGCTTCCTTGTGGGATCGATACTGGGTTTTAAAAAAATATATATATTACTTGAAACAATGCGTATACTTGCATAGTACCCCTGGAGTGTAAACCATTTTCTAAATTTTATAACATTTCAATTTTGCATACTATTCGCTAAATATAAATTGGGTCAAGTTTTTTGTCATTTTTTGGAAGTTAAATTACTGTGTAACTATTGGTTGGGTTAGGAGGCAATACATGACTACTAAAAAAATATCTTCTAGTCACTTTTGACTAATCAAACTACAAAACTTAATGACTCTGAGATGACAAAATCAAGGGAACTTGATCAGGTCATCCCAAACAACAAAAAAAAAATTAGAACACCAAAGTGACAAAATAAAAAAAAATAATTTGTTAAGAAGTCTTAAGCAGCCTAAAATATTCAATCCCTAAAATCTAAAAAAGTCATTAAGACTTACATTAAAAATTAATCAACAAAGATCACTAAACTCATCTTGAACCCTAGAAACTCAGGTCTATGAATATCTTTTGGACTACACAACCCATGATTCCTAACAGAAATCTTCCGGTTTAAGTAGGTTTGACTACTTCTCGAACAAAGTTGATCAGAAAACTTGATAGCCTCTGGATGATAGAAATGAATGGGCATCTTAACCGTGTTGACTAAAATAAAAATTACAACCAACAATCAAATTTGAAGTATTCAATGTTAACCTTGTTTTGTAGAATTGTTGAAGACAAAAGGCCGACATCACCCTAAATTTACTTTGCATGTTATTAGGGTGTGCTAACTTTGTTTTGTAGGGGTGAACATTTAAAATCCAGAGCAAAAAAAAAAAGAACCTTAATCAAACTATCAATGAATAAAAAAAATTCTATGATAGTTCTGAATCTTTAGGAAACCGCTACCCTTAGGATAAAACTATAATATTTATTTTCTTAGAGACTGATACACCAAAAAAATGTGTACATTTTATGCTTAAATTTGGTAATATTGCACTTTAAAGAAGGGTATGTTCATGTTTTGTTGCAAATATATTGATTTTAGGCATTTGGAGCAAAAAGAAAGAAGTTTGGAGTCAAAATGCAGATTTTCAACAAACTGGCGCTAAAGGTGCTATTTTATAGAGAAGAAGCACTAGGATGACACCAGATAATCCAAAATCCAGAGAGGAGCATGAAACTCTAGCAAACTGGTACCAAAGACTAATTTAGATAAATTGTCGGCAGTTATTAACTATTTTTTAGATGTTCTGGAAGGCCCTAAGTAATTAAAATGCCTCGTGGAGTGGTTTAATGTATCTAAACACTTTGGAAAGGCTCTTGAATGAAGAGATATGCCTTTTGGATGAAGGTATTTGGCTCTTGGTGTGATGAGGTGTGTCTCTTGGAAAAAAATGAGGGGATTTTTTAATAGGGGCTGGTGCCACTCTTGGGTGGGGGTGTCTTGTGTGTGGCTCGTAGAGTCTTTAGAGGAGAGTGGAGAGTTAAGATTTGGAGAGGATTTTCTTCTAGAGTTGTTAGATGAGAGGGAATGTGAGATGTTTCTTGTTCATTACATTTTTAAGAGAGAGTTGAGTGTGATTGTAAAGAGAAAAAGGGCTTCAAGAAAACTCAAGTATTTTTCTAGAGGATGAGTGTGAGATAAGTTATGTTCTTTCTTTTCTTTGTTTTGTAAACTTATTTTTATATATATAATCTATTTTTTATCATATCCTTCTCATGAATTCTGAGTAGTCTTCTTTGTCCTTCTCCCTATAATGAGATATGTTTTGTGAAGAATTAATATTTTTGTGCAAGGTTTTAAATGTCAATAAAATGTGATGCTTCCAACTCTGATCTTTATTTACTTTTTGATATGGCCAATTGAAATTTTAAAATTTGTTGAGAAACATAAGATTTGAAAGAGCTATGCTTTCTACAATAAGGTGAGAATCACATTCAATTTCATGTATGAGAATGTAGTCTATGTGGTTGAGTGCAAATAAATAGGGAAATATATTTTGATGGGTGTGGAATTGAAAATTTTAGGGTGACAGAATAAAATCCCCAATGTGGTAGAAACTAAAGCAAGAATATTAGCTCTCAAAGGGGGGAGAAGTGGGAGCTAATATCCTCTCAACCTAACCATGGATTTAGGGACCAAACTCTGGATTAGCCAGTATTCTTTATGCACTCGACATATTGTAAATAACAAGATTGCTCTTATTTAACACAATACACTTTTATGTATAATTTTAAATGATTGCCATTACCTCACTGACCATAAACTCATTGTAAAGGAGAAAGATGTTTTCTTAAATTTTAACTCTTCATTACAGAACTTTATTTAGTCTTAGTAAATTTAACTTTTAAGTTTAGAAAATAGCTTAGTTAACTTAGTTTTTTTTGCTACAATTCCATTAGCATACATTAAACTTACTTTTGGCCTGTTTTTCTTACTTACGTTTTTATAGTTTGAATATTGTGCTTTACATTATAACCATAAGAATTTCCACTTCCCTGTGAGATCGAAACTTAAGACTCTATTAGAGCTCTTTATTACTTGAGTGATATGTATACTTACATAATTAATAAGTTTGGCATCTTAAGGATTTTAAAATATAAAACTACTTATACTGAAGTGATTTTTTTTGTGATTGATATGCATATTTACTAATTGTGTTGTCGTGTGTGTTATAATATTGAAAGATACTCACAGCGCATCTAAGTTTTTGGTATCATTGCCGGGGAGGTACGGTAAATTATTATAAAATTTAGAAGACTTTGTTTGAATTGAAAAATTATATTATGAAAATATGTAGTATATTAATTATTTAAATATTTTAGTGTGTTTGCTTATTTTAATTGTTTGCTGTGTTTGTGTATGCATAGTTTAAGATCTTAAGGTTTAGTACCTTATGATGTGGAGTTAGAAAAAACTATTAGAAAATTTTAAAAACAACAAAAAGAATCAGAAAATTTGAACAAAGTGGTGACAAACTTGAATAATCAAGGAATTGAGAATGAACATCATGAGAGACCTTTAAGAGATTATGTCAATCCTACAGCAGATGAAATTCACTTAAGTATACAAAATCCTGTTGTAGTTACTAATTCATTTGAGCTTAAGCCTGTTATTATTCAAATGGTATAGAAAAATTAGTTTGGGGGAACACAGACTGAAGATCCTAACTTATATCTAGCTAGTTTCTAAAATTGTTTGTTATATTTAAATATGATGGAGTGTTGAATGATGTCGTCAAACTTAGACTTTTTTTCTTTTTCATTAAGGGATAAAGATAAGATGTGGTTAAACTCTTTAGCAGTTGGATTTATCAAAACTTGAGAGAATTATCACAAAAATTTTTAACTAAATATTTCCCACCATCAAAAATTGCTAAGCTGAGAAACGATATCACATCTTTTTTTCGCTTCGAAGGAGAATCAATATATGAAGCTTGGGAATGATTTAAGGATCTCCTTAAGAAGTGTCCACACCATGCGTTACCAGATTGATTAATGATTTAAACTTTTTGTAATGGATTAGTTGGATCACTTAGATCTATAATTAAAGTTGTTACTGGTGGATCATTAATGTCAAAACCATTCAATGAAGCATATTTTTTAATTAAAGAGATGGTTGCTAATAATTTTCAATTTCCCTCTTAAAGGGTAACTCTAAAAAGAGTAGCTAACATTCATGATTTTGATGCATATCAATTTTGGCTTCTCAAATCTATGATAACAAAGATGATGGATCAATATGGAATGAATTATTCTCAGACACCTCTTGTGCTTGAGGAAAATTTATTGGGACAAATGATAGATTCTCAATCATCATATGAAACTTTAAATGCAATAAACAATCAAACTAATAATATCAATTCAAATTTTTATAATCCTGGATGGAAAAATCACCATAGTTTAAGTTGGAATAATAATAACTCTAATGTTGTAAAACCACAATGAGGGAACAATCCTGTAAACCCATTGGGAAATTCAAACAACCAGGGGAACATTAACTATATACCTTCTCATCCTCCAAGTTTTAATGGCAATTCACAAATTAAAGAGAAAAAATTGTCAATAGAAGAAATAATATTACAAATGGGAGCACAATTACGAAGTCAATGAACTGAAATTAGAATCATGGAAAATCTGTTGGGATGTACTGCTACTGAACTTAGCAATAGACCTCCAGGAACTTTACCTAGTAATGTTGAAGTTAATCTTAAAGATCAGAATAAAGAGCAAATTAAGGCTATTCAACTAAGAAGTTGAAGAGAATTAGAAACAAAAGCTCAAAAAGAGATTGAAGTTGAGAAAGAAGGCATGGAAAATAAAAAGTCTACTGAAGATTTTCATCTTGATTCAAAATATCCTATTAAACCAATAAAAATTACTATAGAAAGACCACCACCTTCATTTCCTTAAAGATTGAGATAGTCTAACATAGATAACCAATTTACAAAATTCATAGAAATATTTAGGAAACTAACTATAAAAATTCCATTTATTTAAGCCCTTGACAAATGCCAAGCTATGTGAAGTTTATGCAGGATATACTTAATAAAAAAGGAAGTTTACAGATGATGAGACTATTGCACCCAGTGAGGATTGTAGCGCAATAATTCAGAAAAAAACTTCCTGAAAAACTTAAAAATTTTTGTAGTTTTACTATTCCTTGTGCTATTGGCGAAAGATTTTTGGGGTAAACTTTATGTGATTTGGGATCAAGTATTAATCTTATGCCTTTATTGATTTTCAGAAGGTTGGGTCTAAGAGAAATTTCATCTAATACTGTAACTCTTCAATCAGCCGATCATTCGATTACCTATCCTAAAGGAGTTATAAAAGATGTTTTGGTAAAAGTTAATAAATTTATCTTTCTTATGGATTTTATTGTGTTAGATATGGAGGAAGATAAAGAAATTTCTATCATTTTAGGGAGACAATTTCTTACAAGTGGAAGAGCTTTGATAGATGTGCAAAAAGGAGATTTAACAATGAGAGTCAATGATCAATAAGTTACATTGAATATATCAAAATTAATGAGATACCCAGCAAAAGGAAGAGATGATGAATGCTTCAGAATAGAAATCAATGATTATTTAAGCAATGAATGTTTCACAAATATATTTGAAAAGAAAATTGAAGAAGAACATTTGGAGTATGAAGATGAGGATATAATTCAAGATAAATGTATAGAAGTGAGTAATGAAGAATTGGATTATTTTTAGGAACAATTTGAACTATTAAATACTACGGATAATAATAGAAATCTTATTTCTTTGATTGTGAAACCTCCTAAACTAGAAATGAAAATACTTCCTACACATTTAAAATACGCCTTTTTAGGAGATTTATCTACATTATTTATTATTTTTTCCTCAGAATTAACTGAAGTAACAAAGCAAATGTTGTTGGAAACTTTAAAAAGTTATAAGAAAGTCTTTGAATGGACGTTAGCTGATATCAAAGGAATCAGACATTTGATTTGTAAACACGGGATTCCATTTGAAGAACATCATGAACCAAAAACTAATCCTCAAAGGAGATTAAACCCTATGATGAAAGAAGTTGTTAAGAAAGAAATTTTAAAATGGTTAGATGCTAGAATAATATATCATATTTCAGACAGTGCTCGGGTAAGTCCAATTCACTGCGTTCCTAAGAAAGTGGGTGTGATTGTCGTAACAGATGAGAATATTGAATTAATACCAATACGACAAGTCACTAGTTGGTGAATCTATATTAATTATAGAAAATTAAATTATGTCATTAAGAAAGATCACTTTCCTTTATCTTTTTTGGACCAAATATTGGATAGACTAGCTGGGCACAAATATTTTTTCTTTCAGATGGATATACTGACTATCATCAAATTTCTATTGCTCCTGAGGATCAAGAGGAGACAACATTTATCAATCCTTACGATACTTTTGCTTTTCAATGAATGTCCTTTGGTTTATGTAATGCACCTGTAACATTTCAAAGATATATGATGTCAATTTTTAGTGATTTCATTGAAAATAGTATAGAATTCTTAATGGATGATTTTTCTGTGTTTGGAACTTCATTTAAATCATGTCTAAATCATTTAGAGAAAGTTCTAAAATGATGTGAAAAAATGAATTTAGTATTGAATTAGGAAAAATGTCAATTCATGGTTGCAGGAGTAATTGTATTTGGGCATAAAATTTCTGAAAATGGCATGGAAGTAGATCCAGCAAAAATTTAAGCTATAACTAAACTACCTCCACCTACTACTGTAAGAGGGGATAGAAGTTTTTTAGGACATACTGGTTTTTACAGGAGGTATATAAAAAATTTTTTAAAAATTACAAAGCCTTTATGTCAACTTTTAGAAAAAAAAGATACAAAATTTGATTTTAATCAAGAGTGCCTTATTATCTTTAAGTTATTAAAGAAAAAAATAATCACTAGCCCTAGAAATTGTTTCACCTTATTTGGAGAGACCATTTGATCTAATGTGTGATGCAAGTGATTATGCAATTGGAGATGTTTTAGGGCAGAGATATGATAAAATTTTAAAAATTATATATTATGTTAGTAAAACTTTAAATGATGCTCAAATGAATTATACCACTATTGAAAAAGAGTTATTAACAATTGTTTATGCTTTTGATAATTTTAGGTCATATCTGATTGGAGTTAAATGTATTGTGCATACAGACCACTCTGCTATAAATTATTTGACATAAAAAAATATGTGAAACCATGATTAATTAGATGGGTACTTCTGATGCAAGAATTTTATTTTATGGTTGTAGATAGGAATGGATCTGATAATCAAATAGCTTATCATTTATCTAGGCTGAAACAGGGAGAGACATTTGATCATGAAAGCCAAATTAATGAAACTTTTCCTGATGAACAACTTTATACTGCAAAAGAATGGGAAATAACATGTTATGTTGATATTGTGAATTACATAATTAGAGGTGTTTTACCTACTTTATTTATACAAACAATGTAAGGATTTATTTATGATGCAAAATTTTACTTTTTGAATGACCAAGATTTATACAAACAATGTAAGGATTTAGTAATGCGGAGACATGTTCCTTAGGAAGAAATTGAAGAAAACATTCAAAAATATCATGATTCTAAATTTGAAGATCATTTTGGAATTAATAGAACTGCTCATAAAGTTTTACAATCTAGAGTTTATTAAACTACTTTATTTAGATATGTTAATATATATATATATATATATATATATATATATATATATATAGAGTGTG